>BMAV01013136.1:0-24951 GCA_019973955.1 Trichonephila inaurata madagascariensis
TTTTTTTTCAGTTAATTAAAAGAAGTATAATTTTGGGACTTCCAAATTTTTTTCAATGCCCAACAATCTGTCAGGACATTCTAACATGCGTTCAACATTTAAATGCCCTTTATTCAGATTTTGAAACTAGGTTTGAGAATGCTTTGACTATGGTAGTACCAGTGTAGACAATGAATTCATATAGTCATATTGAAAAAAAATGTCATATTACAATAGGAATTGATCAGAATAGGCCCTAATGAAGATATTAAAATAAAGTTTAGAAACAGCAATTTTGGCTTTAAAAAGACACATACCTGTTATTTGTCCCAAATTATGGAATATCGTGAAAAGTTTTTAATTGCTTTTCCAAGTGACAGGTGAGTTTCAGTGAGTTTGCCAATCTCAAAAAAAAAAAAAAAACACAAAAAAGGGAAAGAAAACTGGACACTTACTAACATGGGTTAAACCTGTCTAGATTGATATTGAACATTTTTTATTGAAGCACCAGATTCATCCCTCTCATTAAAAGCATTTGTTTGCTGCTCAAATATTTTATGTATTAATTTAATTCTTTTAATGTAAGTAGTAGTACTAGAGCTGTCAAAAAGATATATAAGTTGATAAATTTGCAAAAATTCAATATTAGGCAAGCAGGGGTCTAGTCAAAATCAAAAATCATGGCAAGAGGTCTATAAAACAAAAAAGTTTGGGAACCTCTGTTCTGGATTATCACACAATAAAACACTGGGGAAAAAAAGACCAAACATGGGTGCACAAAACTTTGACTAGTTTTCTAGTGAAAAGGGAAAATTATTGCATTTTAACTATTTTTCAATAATTTAGGTAAATATACAAATACTTTAATGGGAAATTCATACAACAAAATTTTCAAGAATTATTTATTTTCCTATAAAAATAATAGGGTTATTTCTTGTTTAAAATATTAGATTAATAATGAAACCAGAAAAAAATCTGTAGAATTTTTTTTTATGTCAAACTAATTTTCAATCTGAATTTACACAAGTTTTATTAATCTTTATATAACTAGATAATAATATTGTAAAATAATATCAACATAGTAATAGATATAACAATATTACAGGGTAATTATTTCATTTTTAACAATTCACGTACGTGAAATATTAGAAATAAAATAAGTTCATGAAGAAATAAATCTTTCAATCTCCCGAAAATATCTCATATGTAAGACCAAAATTTTAAATGTGTATTCTGTAAAACAAGTAACTATTTTTATAAGGTTATAATACATTCATCTCAAAAACTTATCTAAATAGGAGGAACAAAAGCAATATAAATATTCTATATGCAAAAAAAAAAAGAATTCGAAACAAAATAAAAGAAAAATGTACAAAAATATGAATGGTATTTTTATACCCAAAAAAATCAGCCAAAGCACTTCTGTAATGTTAAAACAACTTTGAAATAACAAATTTTTTTTAAAAAAGAAATCTGATATAGAACATCACAAGAATGTTAAAGAATATTTCTTTACTTACCAATTTTGAAAGATGTATGCGCATTTAGTATTAACTATCATTCCTAGTCAAACTATGCAAGGTCTAAAAACACAAACTATAATTTGAAGAAAAAAAATTCGTTTCCAAATAAGAGCATAGTTTAGGTTAAAAGTGAATGAAGTTAGGGAAAAAAAATGAGTTCTACTTAAGCAATTTGTAATATTTCACAAAAAAATAGTTTTTGCTTACAAACGAATATTTAAACAATTGTGTGACTATGACAAATAAATACCATAATTTCTACAGATAAAATAACCTTTAGATAAGAGGCATAAATTTTTGTTTAAGTCTTAACATACATTTTTCCTATATCCCTAAGCTATAAACAGCCTGAAAATTTAGCTTAGATCAGCGATAATCTGGAAAAAAATTATTTTCTTGTAGTTGTATGCCAGCCAACACATAACCCCGAAACCATTTTCATCTCTAACAAATTCAAACAATTTCATACTATTAGTGCAATCAGAGCAAAATTTGATTAAAATGTGGGCCTAATCATGGAATCAAGGAGAAAAGGAAAGATAAAGCAAGTTTCAAGTTAAAAATCATAAAACAGGCAAATGAGTTGCTGAGCGATTTGTTTTATTATATAATGAATTTCATGTATATAAATTTCAATCCTTTCTTTTATACATATATATCTGTCCAGATTTTAGGAGCCTTTTTATTTTATGCCATGTCTATAAAAGGTTTTTTGAGAAGGATTTGCAAAAGGATTTATTCAGTGTTTCATGAATTTAAATAAGGAAAAAATTACTTACTTTACTTCCAGAGAAACAATCAATCTTGCCTCTTTTTCACTTAAAAATATATGTAATAAATTACAGCAGCATTAGTTATATTTGTCATACAAAAATATTGTAACTGCATATCATATTGTAGTTACCACAAATCTACAAAAATTACTTACATTTCATGCATACTTTCAGGTTACTGATGTCATTACAATTTTATGTTGCAAACCAACAGCGTTCACACAGTACACAATACAGACGTAAACTATTCAGCTGTGATCCTTAAACTAACATGATTCCATATTTATATTTAATTCACCAGGTGGCAGATAAATCATTTTCATTATTAAAGTTTATCAACGTTATCAATTTACACATAGATTTAAAACTTTTTGTGAGTAAGCTACTTTTAACATGAAGAATTTTATTGGCTATGATCAGTGCCAGTTTAAGTCCATTTCAGTCCATTTAGGAGTAGAAGAATTACAGGCCCCTTGGCACTGCAGGATTGAAATTTATAAATAGAAAATGTGGTTAAGTCCAGCTTATCCTGGCCCTTCTGGACCCCCACCCCAAGCACCCACTAAATAAATCAGCACTGGCTATGAGAGTTAAATCAGGAAATATATATGACTAATAATTTAAATAACTGTCAAAATGCATGACTTAAAGTTTCGATATTATAATTTGTCAACATAAGAGATATAGAAAAATTCAGAAAAACAGTTCAATCATTCTATACTCATGTTCTTACAATAAATGTATACTTCTAGGAGGCGATTCATGCATAATCCTTAAATTTTTTCTGCACTCTACATTTTCTTTTAAATAAATAAACAAGTTTGCAAACCTACTTAAGTCAAATTTCTTAATTTCATAAAGGCTGCTGTGCAAAATGAAATCTAAAAGGTCACATCAATTCTGAAACAAATGCATAAATCTACCTTGCAACTACTTAACAGACGTAGCATACTAGTACTTGAAACATTTTCATCATATAATTTATTAGTTCAGAAAATTGAAACAAATAATAAGTTTGTTTGCATGAAATTTAGACACCATCATGAAAATCAAAACATTAAAAAATAAGCTTAAGGTGAAAAAAAAACAAATTTCAAATAAATATTCCTTTTCTTGTACTTCGATATAGGACACCTCAGATAAGGACAATTAAGTAAAATAGCGTTATGTAATTTTGGAAGTAGCAATAATTTTATCAAGCTATCAAACAATACTAGTTTGAAATTTATTTTCACAAAGTAATCCTTATATGAGTTCTGGCAAAAAATTAGAACAGAATTTTCAATATTTTTAAAAATGTTCCAAAAACAGATTTCTACTTTGTGAACAATGTGTTTACATATGCATAATTTTAAGAATTGATGTTTATAAATTAAAAAAAAAACAATTATGCAAAGTATTGAAGAGGTGTTCCACACATTGTAGTATCAAATATATTCATCTAAGATTTAAATTTTTTTTCTATAAAAGTAAATATATACAGGCTTATTAAAATGAAAAACATCGTATTTAATGAATAGTACAATTATATTTAAATGTAAATCGAGGAACTATTGCTCATCAAATTTTATTTTTGTTAGATTATCCATAAATGTTTAAATTCATATTTCTGATTTATATACCTCAATATAAAGTACAGTAAATACCCCAAACTTACGCGATAGGTGGGACTGAGTGATAACCACGTAAGTTGAATTAGCGTATGTTGGGTTATGATTTCGCACATAAATTGTTTTTATTTGGGGCTGGAGACAGAAGCAAATAATAATTTAGAGAAAAAAATGTTTAATAAATTTTCAGATAACACAAACACAAAATTACAAACTGAAGTTATTTTGATGTAGAAGGTTTCATAAAATCTTACAAAGTAGTCTGCCAGCTCTAAGATTTTTTATATTCACCCAAAAAATGTACTCCAACCATGCAAATAATCTTTTTATTCCGCGTTTTGTAGTAAAAAATCTGCTCTTCATTGGAGTAACCCTTTTTCAATTAAACTGAAAACTTCTGTCAAATTCCCAACCATCATTCAATCTTCTAATTGAACTGGGTCTAAAGCAAGAGCATCAAACTCAAAGGCTAGCTTGGGCCAAACAAACAAGGTAAGACTTTAGGTGGACCACAAAAAGAAATCAATATTCATAGAAATGTAGGTTAATTTTGAATAAAACATAATAAGTATATATAAAAAAACAAGAAAATTTAATGTTTATGTCCCGACACTTGACATCTCTTCTCTGCTACTATCTTTCCTATTTTTTTGTTATTTTATTACATATTTTTGTGAGCTTATACTGTCGAGGCTGCGAGTTTGACACACCAAGTCTAAAGACTCAAGGTCTTCAATGTCTTGCTCATGAATTGTCGGCTACTGATTGTGGGAATCCAGCAGTTCTTGTGTGAACGTCATAACTATCACCTTCTAAATTTATTTACCTGGCAAGATTGACAGCTTCTTCAATCACATTACTAGCTTTACCAATTTGTTTTCTTGGAACTAGTTTGATATCATGGTGCAAGGCGCCAAGCAGCGCTTGTTATCGTTGGAATGAAATCCAAAATGGCGGTCTAGCGGTATCAAATTGTCATGAAGATGGAACTAATTTCATAAAGGGGGTAATTGCGCCTAGCAGGGTTTGCTGTAGCTGGACTGGAATCCAATATGGCGGTGTCCGCATAGGCATCGGGATGGAAAATAATTTGAATTGCATGATTTCCGACAATTTTAGATGTAACCAAAGAATAATGTTGATGAAAATCGTGAAAATAAGTATTGAAATAGTGTACTTACCCTTTATGGATGTGGACGAAAGCATGGGATATGATGAGTACCAGGATTTATTTATTTTTGCAAAAGGAAAGGAATATGAGGACTAATAATTACGATGGTAATTGATTGAAGTGTGAAAAATGCATTTTTTGAACTGGTTCTAATAATGAAAAGAAAGTTTTAAAAATTAAAAAAAAAAGTGCAATGCAAGTGGTTGAAAATGTTACGAAAGGATTATGAATTTGATTCCTCGACTCCCCCTCCCGAAAAGATTCTCCATTCAGCCCAATTAATATTGCGAACAAGGTCAAGAAATTTAATGAATGGAGCCTCTTTCAGAGCAAAACAAATTTTCCTGAACATGTACCAGGCGATATATCCTTCAAATCTTCCTTTTTGATTATATTCAGGCAAGGAAGCTTTGAAGTGGCGCCAGGTAACTTCGATAATATTAGTATGAGCGTCGGTCTCAGAATCAAAGAATTCGAGCGAATGGTTAACTGTAAGGTGATGTGATAGCCTCTTTCGCTCAACCTTTCGTAAGATTTCCAGAAGTCTGATATAATACAGTTGTTCCTGGTTTGATCCATAATTCAATAAAGAAGAGAAGTGTTTCTGCCGTCCTGTTGTGAACTGCAACCAGGAAGCAGCGTCCCGTCTCATGCTCTACACCGCCAAAAACCCACTGTCCCTCCACAAATGACCCTTATTAATTTTCTTTTCCCAATTTTACTCTTGTCAATTTCAACTGTTTTACCCTCCCCAGCTTCTCTGTGTTAACAACAATATGTTCAATTAACACATCGGACGCATAGCTGCAATCGGCACAGCCTGCTAATAAATTCGAGCTCCTTATGAATTTGAGCGAACAAGGAACGTCCAGAAGAATTCATAAATTAAAAGAAGAATGGTTGAAATAGCAATTTGCTTCCTGAAAAAAAGAATTGAATCGGATAGACTTCTTACCGGCAGCATGAGTTTCCAGCAAAGATGCACCGCCAATTTTTGATGTGTCCGAGCAACCTTCATGTTGCAGCCACATTTCGCGATCGACCGCGCGTTGAAATCATTGAAATTTTGGAAAGGAACGAGAAAAGATAATCATTATTTTTTAAAAATAAAGTTGACCAAAAGTGTGAATTGGGTACACCTTTAGGACCAAAGAAATTAAAAGAGTCATGATATGTCCTGGAAAAAAATCCTGGTACACACCAATTACTGCGTAAATGTCCATTTTCTGGACAAAAACAGAGCAAAGCAGCAGGTGACTAAAAATGATAGCATTTTCGAAGAATTCAAATTAAAAACATCTGAAATGCAAATTTTGACCGCACAACAAAAAGAAACCAATAAGAATGAAGTATTTAGAATTAAAATCGTCTGAAATTAACAGGATTAGCGTGTGCAACCCCCAATTAGAATGAACTATAAGAAACGTCATCTCCATGGCAACCACATCACCAAACAAAAGAAATTTCAAGGCAACCATATTGCAATTTTATCGCCCATGTTGGCAAACATAAACAACCACTTGGCCTACTACCCCTTACATTAGCCGCAAAAAAATAATAAAAAATTATAAGAACTAAATAAAATAATTACATAATATATAAACTAAATTAATAATGAATATGAATTTTAAAAAGAACTGAAAACTTGCAATATTCCAAAAACTGCAAAAATATCAACGGAACCATATTGTAATGTTATCGCCCATCTTGGCGAGCATAAACAACTTGGAGCCTGCCCCATGATATGAAACTAGCACCCTTTTTTTTCAAATGAAAGACAAATCAATGAGATTTAAAAATCGCTAAGGTCAGGGTAGTGTAAGTCAAAGTATTACTGTATTTCAAAATTATTTGCTCAAGTAAAAAAATGTTGCAAATTAGAAAAATTTGAATTTGTATATATATCTTTTACCATGTTTCTTTACTTAATTTTCAATTACATAATAATAATAAGAATGGAAATAAATAAAGTTTTATACAAACATACATTTATTTTCACAACATTATTCAAAAATGTAATATTTTTTTCTCACTCTTGACAAAATAAAATGAAAATGAAATCAATGAAAAGGAATTTATTTTATACAAAATAAAATGATCACTTTTTTACTATGCAAGTTTAAAATTCAAAAAAAATGAAAAGTATTCTTCCATGAAAGATGATAACAAATAGATACATAAAATCTATTGATAATATATATACCTATTTTAAATCTCTTAAAAGAATCAAATTTCTTTTAAAAAAAAAAACAGTATATTTTGAGCAAGCAAAGAAAAATGGAGGAGCAGCAAGAGTGAAAAGGGAAAAAAAAAATCAAAAAAATATTTAAATAGATTTATGAACAGTGATTTTGCTGTTAGAATGTTTCTTTTTGGGAAGCTAATGTAAAATAATTAAAAATAGAATGAGAATCAAACTTTTTAAAATTCAGAAATGAACGGAAATGGTTTTCCATAAAGAACAGTTCCAGCTGAAGCAAGGAGCATACTTATTGTTTTCCCACTCTTATACACTAGAAAACTAAAAAGAGCAAGTTGAATATTTAATCTCTATCCATGGCTCTAGGCCTGTTTATGGTCTAGAGATGCGTGCAAGCAGTAATTTCGTTAAGCAGTAATTTGATTCCTGCTGGAGTCGATAAATTTCATGGATGTGAAAATCATAAGCACACATTTCATGATTACGTGGCATGTAAAAGATCACTTGAGTATCAATTTGATTCTGGTTCTCTCAGCAAAATTAAATCTTAACAATATTTAGCATCTGACAAAAACTTGAATTATAAAATAGTTCAAGCATGAAAATTTGGTAGCAAGAGCTGCCCCTAGATGATGCCACCATAAAATAGCACTCACATTTGGGGACTTGCCATGTCTGTAAAGGCTTAGTTGCCAATATGCAGTCTATTAGAGAGAAAAAAAATAAATAAATACAAGCAGGAAGAATTAATTAAAACCTGGGATTTTAAGCATCCCATTATAATTACTTACAGATCAATTCTAGCATAAAATTAATTTAATTAATAAAAATTTGGAATATGAACCTTTCAGATGTCTTTGTCTCTTGGCAACATTCTCAATTGCCAAACTATGATGTTTCAAATTCAGGAGTATGGAAAACAGAACATTTAGCAGATAAAGAGATGTTTCCAAAAGTGTTATAAATATTTTATTTGAAATTAATGTAGAAAAAAAGTACATGCATTAAATGAAAGAATTTTAAAATTTAAAACTACTTCAGAAAACTATATATTTTCCTCCTTCATATTTCATATGTATACTGCCAAAACACACAAAAGTATACTAAGTATAAGGATTGCCCAAATGAAAAGTGGACATACACTATTGAATCAAAATGAGTGCTGCTATAGCAAAGCCACCAAACAGGGATATGAAGGATGGCAGGAAGTATATACCGCACATGATGTTTAACATTGAAGCCTGTAAGCGGAAGAGGAAATTAATCGAAAGTAAAGTTGTGTAATATAAGGATGCATCCAGATCAGAACAATGTGTGCAGTAGTATAGTTTCTGATTGCAGGAGGCAAGTTTAATGTGGACATCTATCAACAAACAGTGACAGTTTATGGCGAGCACTGTTTAGGTCAAACGTCTTGGAACAGATGATGTAAAAGTTTTCAAGAAGGACAGAAAATGATATCAGATCTCAATGACAAAGCCCGCTCACACGTTTCTTGTGAAACCAAAGCAACTGTAAAAAAAAATCCATTCAGAAATGTTAGAACACACACCGTACAGTCCAGATTTGGCCCCCTGTGACTTCTAAGCCTTTAGGCCAATTTAGATGATAAAGCGAAGGAAGCTGGACAGGACTTTCTTAAGGATCAACCACGTTCTTTCTATAGTGAAGACATAGATCGGCTGCCGAAACGATGGGACCTGTGTTACAACCCTAAGTAGGATTTCTTTTGATTCCCAATAAAATAATTCTTTTTATTGAATTTGTCCATGTTTCATTTGGGTAACCCTTATAAATAGCATCTAAGAATAAAAAATGATCATAAAATAATTGTCTTGATTAATATAGAACATAAAAAAATATAACTTTTCATGAAAAATCCTTCAGTGGAAATTTTAAAATCTTTATTTAAAAAATACATGTTACTTTCCTTTATACCGACATTAATTTTGGTATTTTATAAGAGCTTTACCACACATTTTTGGCACCTAAATGGCATATATTAGCTCATTTTCTTTACTACGTCTTCATAAAAACTTAAAGAAATGTTCAGTTACAAGCCAATCTAACAAATGTGCAGATACCATAAATCTTTAAATTACAATGATATAGTTAGTAATTAAAATAATTATCACACAGATAAAAGACTACATCGAAAATACTTGCTAAAAAACACACTAAGAAGAAAAGAAATACACTATATAAAAGGGGACTTAAATAAATAAAAAAAAACCTTTATTTCAAATATTTTAACATTTAATATTAACAGAAATATTTACCAATTACTTATGGATATCTTCATTACCACTCTAACAATATTCAAAATAGAATGAATCAGTTTTTTGCATCACTTTGAGTCCCCGAGCAAAAAGATTTAAGATCAAAAATATATTTTAGACACCATAAATATGAAATCAACACCCTTGAAAATATATGACATTATTAACATGACATATCACACATAATGACATTATATGTGATAACTAAACCACAAAATATAAAATTTTCAGAAATTTTAGCCATTAGAAACAAAGAAAAAAAAGTAAGATCTCCTAATTTGAAATAGTTTAGTTAGAAATTTAGCCAAATGTATCATCTGTCAAACTTCTTAAACAGAACAAATTGCCTTCAAAACATAGGAACAGTGGTATCAAAGTTCCTCCAGGCATTTTTTTTTTAAGAATAAAACTAAAAATAATACAAAATGACAAGTTTTATAACAATGTAATTAATTTTTCCTAACGATCAGAGTAATAAACCCGATACTTAAATTTTATAAAAAAGAGGTATAAACAACTAATACATAGTTCAACGGAAATATGTATTAAAAAACAGGTAGATATAAAAACTAATAATATTCAAAGAAAAAAAATGCACATACATAAATACTCTACCTACACAGAGATTATTCATTAACATAGCATCGAAAAATGCAACATACCACACTTCAAAAAGTAGTTATTCTATACCATTTAAAATAGTTTCTTATGATCAAATTCAAATTAATGCTTAAGTATAGTTAAATGCATAATATTTTCTTATAAGGTAGTAAATGGAGATGATCTATGGATCATGGAAAATGCACCTTAAAAAAATTAAGATTATCCTATGGTCAGCCATCTATAAGTACAATATGAAAAGGGGAAAAATTACTCACCAAACAAAACACAATTGCTTTTGAAATATATTCGTAGCTAATTAATAGCTACTAAGTCTTACTAAAACCAGTAAACCTAAATTAGATTTCGCAGATAGCCATAATTGACAATAGAATGCTCACAATCAAAAATATTCTGTTTTCATGCCTGAAAGAGGCGCATTAATGCAGCAGCATCTAACTGCTCAACATCTAGTTTCCTACCTGGTCATCTGCGCATATTCTCACGCAACCTTCCTCTCTGAACATCTGCAATTGCGTCTGGCCCTCAACAGCTAGTTGTTGGCCTTTGTTCCTTTCATCATGCAGATTTATCTGTGTTAACTGTTAACCGTATTTGACGTCATTGCAAATCGTGTTCGTTTTTCATTGGTTCTGACGTCAGAGGCGGTTTAGTATTTGTATGTATTTTTCTTTATGGAATCAGGTGAGTTCCAGAGATGCAGAAATATTTTAATAAACTTAAAAATGCAACTACTGTGTGCTTCCCTTCAGAGTCAAACCACACGTTGCCTGCAAATTTCAGGTAACAGAAAAGGTTATGGGCCCAGATCTTGACCCATTTAACCGACCAACACAGTAGTAACCTGGCGTTGACTCAGTTAACCTTGCACATTCGGAAGGAAACCAACAGTGCTGCCCAGTCTTTTGACGTGACCCGATTCCTGAAGATCCAGTGTTTCTAATAAAAAAAAAAAAGGTCTGCATCTGAATTTTTTGAATGCTAACTTCACAAAGGTTTTTGTGACGGGGCCGGCTGTCATCAATTTCCACTTTAAAATTTTGAATATGGAGGCTGCTGGTGTAGAGCGTATTCAACTACTTAACAAATGAACTGGAACTCGTGGAAAGAGAATATGAAATTCTTATAGAAAAGAGGTTGCTTTGGTCGAATATAGAAGGAACGGAACCACCCTTGGATGAGACTACTGCAACAAAGACGACAAATCCGAGTATAAACAGCGATAGGATAGAGCTCTATAACAATAGTACTACGGTATTGGACGAGCAATACAGAACTTTGATATCTTTTCAATTACAAATCCATCTAAAGCTTGGATTATTCTCAAGGAACTGTTTGGACCCGTTTCCAGAGCATCTGTTATACGACTATTAGGATGAGTTTCTATCAAGTTCAATCCAGACACCGAAAATATTGCTGTATTTATAGCCAGAATTCGGAAGATGGTTGAAAGATTAAAAAATGTCGGACATCCATTGAATGATATAAAATTGTGCTTTCCAAGCAAATCAGACACTTTTCCGAATTTCAAGGTATAGTGCAAATTTTGTACCGTTGGCCTGATGAGGAGGATTTTAAACTTGATAAAAATTGAGATTGAAATAATTGCAGAAGAAAAACGGTTAAAAACAATTAAAAATGATTTAAGGGTTAGAATTTACTGATAATTCTGTTAGTGCTTATGCTACTAGTAAATTTAAACAGAATGTTTCTGAAAATTTTAAACCAAAACCGATGGATTAAGTCTAAATTTAAGAAATCTAAAATAAAAAGATAGAATAGGGCCTTGCTATTTATGTAAACAAGAAGAGCACTTAAAGAGTAGGGAAATTGTAAATATTTAAATTCTTAATTCCTCAAAATTTAGTGCATCTAATTTAAATTATTGTTTTGAAGAAAAAGGTAAAAACGAAATTTTGTTACGGAGATCAACAAATGAAGTAATTGATAATTCAATTGGATTATTGATACCAAGCTGCTACGCGACATTTCTGCAATAATATAAATTTGTTTTCTGAAGATTTAAAAGAATATAGAGGGTAAAACTATGTCATTAGCCGTAGGTGATTTCAGAAAGTCCAATAGAAGGTATAGGTACTGTTAAATTTTATTTAAAGTTAAATGGAAGAGAGCATTCTATTACTTTTTAAAAACGTAGTTATGTTTTCACCTAAATTGAGACGAAATCTGTTATCAGCGCCTTCTTATTAGAGAAAGCAAATTGTACCTTTAAATGTGAAAATGGTATATTATGGTTTTTGCACCCAAAGGCGAGAAGTTATTCTTTGCCAAAGAGTCAATGACTTGTATTTCTAGTAAACCCAAATATCATGTTAAAGATGTGTGTATAACAATGTAGAAAGTTCTAATGTAAAAGAGGAAATAAGCATTATTCTGGAAATATTATGCTGTGGCATAATCGATTTTCCTCATATGAATATTGACTATTTAGTCCAAACTAGTAAAGTTTCGGCAGTAAATGGTTTACCTAAATTTAAAATGAGAAAATTAGATTGTAGAAAGTTGTGAATTAGATAAAACGAAACGTGTCTCTTTTAAACCTATTGGTAGAATAAGAAGTACTAGACCTTTACAGTTGGTACACATGGACGTATGTGGTCCTTTACCTGTCGTATCATATGGTGGAGCTAAATATTTTCTGTCCATCACTAATTTTTCCAGAATGGTGACCTGCTTTCCTCTTAAAGAAAAAATCTCAAGTTTCGAATACTTTAAATCTTTTTCAAGCTAATAATGCTGAAAGAGTTTTGAATCATAAAATATTAAGTGTAATGATGTGACAATGTGGTATGGAATTTTGTCATTCCAAATATTTAAATGAACTAGGTATTAGATGTGAGAGGACAAATACTTACAAATAATCTGAACAAAACGGTGTATCCGAACGATTTAATCTTAACTGCTATGGATTGTGTTAAGGCTATGCTTAATACCAGTGGAATTGAAAAATGTTTTTGGGCAGAAGCTTTAGTCTGTTTTACTTATGTTAAAAATAGAATTTGTCATAAATTTAAAGATAAAACCCCGTATGAGCTTTATTTTGTCGTAAAACCAACTGTATCAAAATCTTAAGGTATTTGGATGCTATGTTTTATGTGGGAACTCCCAAGCAGCTCAGGAATAAATTAGATTTACGTGCAAAATACGGAATAATGCTTGGCTATGCTTGTTCAACTAGAGGATACCGTATTTGGTTACTGGATGAGAAGAAGTTAATTGAAACTTGCAACGTACTTTTTGATGAATCTAAAAGAGTTTCAAACGGCATTTTAAACTTCCCTAGCCCTAATAGTAGAAAAACGGAATGGATGGAATTTAAATTTAATAATCCTTTTAACACATTTAGTTATGATGATCCTGACGAATCGGGTAAAGCTGTAGTTGGCGATAGCTCAAGAGTAAACGCTCCAGTTGAAAACGCATCTAATTTAAAATTATGCAGTTCAATTCCTTTTTATAGAGAAGCAATCTTGCGTCAAAACGGTAAAAGGTATGATATTTATTATCGTATTAAAGATAAAGATGTTAGATTAAGGTCATTTAATGATGTAGAAAATATTTGTAAAGATAATGAATATACTATATGATAAAAGTTTATTTGACTTCAATTCAACTGTGGATCATAACGCTAATCTTCCTGAAGCTTCGAATACAGTCTTTGATCCCTAGACATTTTAAAGATGCTAAAAACTCTCCCCAGTCTGATAAATGGCAAGATGCAATGAAAGAGGAAATTAGCATGAAAGAAAGCATACAGTATGGGAATTAGTTCCTGACCCCTCAAGATTCTAAAGTTATAGGATGTAGATGGTTTATATGCTTAAAAAACTGATAGTAAAGGCAAAATTTGTAGGTACCAAGAGCTAGATTGGTTGCACAGGGGCATAAACTGCCAACAAAAAGGGAGAATCTTGTGATGAAAAACGTTTAGTCCTTCCGTAGTAAATTTTTCTTGTTAGATTTTTTTTGTCTTATTTGTATGCCTATTAAATGGATCATTGTCAGTTGGATATAAAATAAAGTTTATTTATATGCTAATTTGAATGAACTTCGTATATATGAGACAAACTTCAAGGTTTTGAAAGCTTGAATAAAAATTAATCATGTTTGTCTTTTTAAAAAAAGGCAATATACGGATTGCATCAAAAGTGGAAGAGAATGGTATTATGAATTTGATAACGCCCCTTGAAAATTTAGATTTGTTAAACCAAATTGGTGCAATTGTGTTTATAGTTATAAGGAAAATGTTCTTTGATAGTATATATTGATGACATTGTAATGTTTAAAATCACAAGATGATATTGATAATGTTGTATCTTTGTTACAAAGTAAATTTGATTTAGAAGTGTTGGGAAAAATTAAGAAATTAATCAGGCTGAATTTTCTGATATAAATGGACAGTATTTTACTCACCAGAAAACAATACATTGGATAAATTTGAAAAAATATTTTCTAAATATAATTTTCACCCATGCTTCACTTCCTATTACAAAAGCGAGCAGTTCTAATCAATTAGACTGTCCATCAAATGCTATAGAAGTAGAAGAAATGTCTAAATTTCCTTATAGAAATCTTTTAGGTTGCTCGTCATTTATTGTAAATCGAACCAGGCCTGATATCAGTTATGCTGTTAGCATCCTTTCCCAATTTCAAGAA
The DNA here is from genome assembly GCA_019973955.1 of Trichonephila inaurata madagascariensis. Classification (NCBI taxonomy): domain Eukaryota; kingdom Metazoa; phylum Arthropoda; class Arachnida; order Araneae; family Nephilidae; genus Trichonephila; species Trichonephila inaurata. The sequence goes on from BMAV01013136.1 coordinate 14,834, forward strand.
TCTCCTGAATAAAGCACAAATATTTACTGAAATTATTAGGATATTTAAGACATGCAGAGATTCAAAACTAAATTTATTCCATGTTAGGAGATTAAAAGTTAAATTGTTTTACTGATTCAGATTTTGCAGCAAATAGGATGATCGCGTTTCTATAGGGAGGATTAATTTTAATGATACATAATATCCCTATTTCCTGGCGTACATTTAAACATAAAATGTGTTAGGTCTTTCAACTATAAAGCGGAATATATATCTTTAACGGAAGCTGCAAAGAAATTATTTGATTCAAAAATGTAATTAATGAATGTAATTTTGATGCTAAAATTAAACTATTCTGAACTACCGGCGTTTATTGTGATAATCGGCCGCTATAAATTCTCCCGCTCGCCTGTTGAAAACCATCGGACAAAAACATACTGACGTGTCCGATTTCATTTTTTGGAGAAATTTAGTAGATAGTCAGTTTTTTGGAAATAAAGTATATTAATAGTAAAAAATAATATTGCTGCCATTTTTACTAAACTCTTACCTAAAGAGGTTATAAGGAAATTTCAGACGAAATTTTGGTATTGTGTAATTTTTGCTCTTTTGAAAAGTATGAATGGAAATCTGCATGAAGGCCGCTTGTTGGCCTTTTTGTTCCTTTTCTGTCATGCAGATTTATTTGTGTTAACTGTTAAATCATGGCCTGACGTCATTGCAAAATCGTGCTGTTTCTTCTTTTCATTGGTCCTGACGTCAGAGGTGGTTTAGTATATGTATGTATTTTTCTTTATGGAATCAGGTGAGTTCCAGAGATGCAGAAATATTTTAATAAATTTAAAAATACAACTACTGTATGCTTCCTTTCAGAGTCAAACCACACGTTACCTGCAAATTTCAGGTAACACGTTTCCTCCCTGAACATCTGCGCACATTCCCACGCAGCATGTTTATAGGACGAGTCTGCAGAAGAGGGGGAAACAATTTTATTTCGCCAAAATCGAATGCGCCATTTTGCTGTCTGCTGATTTAGTACGATAGTTGTAAATAAGCAGATTTTTTTTCGAATGGAATATTTTTTTAAAAAAATGGCAGATTATTCCTTTGGTGAAACAACAGCCCTTTGCAAAACTATTTAAATTGGAAAAAAAGTTGATGTTTGATACCGGATTTTGTAAAGGCAAATGATAAAAAAATGTAGCAAACACAGAAAAAATATCTTGTATTTGGATTAATTTTCGCAGTCCTGAACGAATTATTTAAATCTGTAGACGATTTAGTCACAAATAACATATAAGATAAGCAAAATAATTATTTAGAATTAATTCATCCTTTTTAAGAAGAAAACTATTTTAGATCGTTAAACTTTTTTATTCTTGTTAGAATATTCTTGTTCTTACATCGCGCTACAAATATGTCAACAAATTTTTGTTACCAGATCATGAAAACTAAATTTACAAAAACAAAGATATTATATAAGTAGAGATGCAACAAATCTTTCGATACTTAATGTCTCTTCATCCAGTGTTGAAAATTTTCCAGCCACATTAAGAATATGATCCCAGCGTAGACATCAAGAATCCAGACCTCTCAAAAAATAGAAGCTAGCCAATACTGCGTAAGTTAACGTTATAAGCATTCACTTTATAGTATCAATTCTTGTTAATTTATTACTTAGATTGCTTAGCTAAATGGTGAAATTTCCCTTTCTTGCAGAACTCGTAGTAAAATTAAAACTGCATGAAAAAAAGTTCTCGAAGGAAATGCCTGTAGATACTATGTAAGTAGACTTTTAAAGCATTCTTTTTAACACCAGTTCATATTGAAATTCATTGAGGGCTCACTTAAAAATTGCAGGAATCTTACTTTATCCTGAGATTAACACTAAAATGTCTGTTGGTGTCAATTTGACACTGGAGCCTGTTCAGTTTGTTCTCCTTTACGCATTTTTGCAGGGAATTTGACAATTTTCTCATGACTTTTAATTATTTTCCATTGTAATTACACAGTAAAAGTTTTGTAGTTCTAGGTTAATTAGGAGAAATTTTACAAATATATATATCTATCTATACCTAGAATGTTTGCTGGCAATACTGGCTATTTCTAAAACAAAATTCTCAGTTACTCTTCTGTTATCAGTAACAATCTACTGACCTTGAAGAATTGTTCTATTTACATCTGCGAAATGGAAAGCGGACAGAAAAAGCTTTTCCCATTCGAGGAAACGCTTAACTGAAAATTTAGTGCTTGTGATAAAATGGGGTCAAAATGACCGAGGAAGCTAAAAGTTCAAATTTTATTAGAATGAGAAATTAGAATGTATTTTTTTAATTATTATAATAACCAGTGGCGTAACGGAGAAAATTTGGGCTTCCCGGCACAGTTAAATTTTGGGTCCCCAAGTTGGATTTTACAAAGGATAGGTACTTGGTGGCAGTCCCCCTTCAATGTGGAGGTGTACGTTACGCCACTGATAATAACCATGAAAATACTCAAAAGCACATAAACTGTATAAGATCATGGGGCGAATTAAAGGCAAGGCTGGAAAAAATTGTACCATTAACGCTGAACAACAAAATGTATACAATCGAGGGAAAAAGCGATGACACGCCATCATTGAAAGAATGATTGCTGAAGTACAATTTTTAGCTAGTCAAAATTTGGTATTCAGAGGAACTATTACGAAGTTGAGATAATGGTAATTTCTTAAAGGCAGTTTAGATATTGGCCAAATTTGATCTAGTTATTTCAGAACACCATAATAATGTCAGTAAATGCAAAAATAACAAAACACGTATTTCACTCTACTTAGGGCAGCATTTTAAAAATGAAATACTTACTATTCTAACCGAATCTGTTCGTAATGAGATAACACGCATTATCAAAAAAGCAAAAATTACACTATATTTTTTTACTTGACACCAGATATTAGTCACAAAGAACAAATTAAGTTTGTTATTAGATGTGTGAGCATTATTGATGGTTAGGTATATATTTTATAAGAGTTTTTAAGAATACTAATCAAGAAATACTTTCAGATATGGAAACATTCTCTGTTGAAAAAATCCGAAATCTCTGAAAAAATTGATTTCCCCAGAATTATTGACAAATGTGCTTTTCGGAAAGCCAGAAAAGTTATTTGATAATTAATTATTAAGTAGTCTTGTGACATCTCTCGCGTTCTTCTTCTGACATAACTCCTACGTTCTTTGACGGCCACGATTAATGGCAAAACTTTTCCAACCCAATTCCAAGAGGAAAAACGAAGCAGCAATGCAAATAAGATATCCTTTAAAAGGATAGAAAGTTTAGTGAGAAAAGATGGCAATCTTAGAGAAAGCTTAGTTCGGAACAGGTGGAATTGTGTTTAAACGGCCTACTCAAGAATCACGGAGACGCCCACACTCGCTAATATTTACAAGGAGGAACTATTGCACACGAGCACATAAGTCTACCTGAAGGTATCAGAATCGTTGAGTCTTCAACCAAGGTAGGAGGATTATATTCTGAACGCTAGTTTAATATTGAAGCGAGATTAGGCAGACAATTAGTTATATTTTGATGTGACCTAGTTGTGCGATCTGACTTAATTAAATCGGTGTACTTTGGTTTATTCTCACTTAATATAAGTTTGTCCGTTATATAAGTAATTTAAGTTAAATTCTTAATAAAAGTCGTATTAAGAATTATAGAATGTCTCATCCTTCCGATAATCCCACACCTCTAACTTACGCGGTACCCCCACGACATAAATATCGACAGATGGCTATGTCACAATGGCGCCCGAACATTTATAATTCTGGGTTAGGTAATGCAGGAGGATTTGGTATTTTACCTGAAATGTGTTTTTCCGTATCTGAGAATGTCACTGAATTCCTTGAGGCTATAGATAATCAAATACAGTTACTTGAAATACCAAGTAATCTGTCATACGCTTATTTGAAAAGTCATCTCAGGGGAAGGGCTCATGATTGGTACTCAATATTTGGATCGGTGCTAGTGCAAGATACAGCCACGGATTTCGCGCAGCTCAAGGCTGAATTAGCGAAAGCTTTTCCCGCAATCAAAAATAAGAAAGAATTGGAGGCTAGGTTTTTCGCGTCACAGCAGGGAAGAAATCAGGAACCAACAGATTTTGTTAACGATTTGCTAAAAATACATAAGAGTTCAGAGCTAAGGATGTCGAAGACGGAATTGGTTGATCACATTTTTGTTAGACTCGAACCACAAGTCCAGGACTATGTGGAAGTTCGCAATCCGCAGAATAAGGTACAACTTTTGGAAATATTGGCTAAATTTGAAGAGAGGTATTCTTACAAATTAAAAAGGGGTTCGCAGAATAGTGATAATGTGGAAACACGGGGTCAAAACGCTTATAGGATGCCTAATTTTGATGCTAATCGCAGAAACTGGAGAAATTCTGAGGTTGGGCGTAGACCAAATAATGGCAGAAATGATTTTAGAGGTACGTATGAGAATAGCCGTCAAAGTAATAGGTGGTCCGAGAGGAGGAATAGATTTCAGAATGATGATCAGAGATTCAACGAAAGGGGATACCAATTTCGAAATGATCGAAATGATAATTTTAATAGAGGGGACCGTAGAAATAGGGGTTCGAGTGAAAATTTCAGTCGAGGCGATAGGATGCAAAGGGGACGATTGAATGTTGTGAAAGTTAAGGAAGTTCATCCTCAAAAGGAATCGGCAGGGGATATACCAATTAAGCTTTCTCCGATATGTATATCACCCGTGGAGCTTCCCCACGTTCCTATTTTATTAAATAACACATTTTTGAAAGCGCTATGGGACACCGGAGCAGATAAATCATTTATTTCGGAAGAAGCATATAAAAATATTTTTTATAAGCAAATTAAAAAATCGCGAGCCCAGGTAATCACAGCACAGGGAGCGAAATGCCAAAATATAGGAATTGTAGAATTGATTATTCAGATCAGAGAATTTATTAGACCTTGGTCATTTCATGTGTTGACGGATTTGGAATACCCATGTATTCTTGTGGTGTTGATTTTATAAGTGGATCAAGTATCGTTTTAGATTTTGATCGGAAAGCGTTGGCGATTCCAGATTCGCTGGTTGAAGATAATGAGGTAGATGAAGGGAATTTGCGCGTTGATGTGTCAGAAAGGAAGTTAAATATTGTGGCTAATGTTTTATCGCAAAATCCTGTTGAAAGTATAATAGGAGAAAAAGTTAATTGTGCAATAATCAGAGATTTAGTACTTACTTCGCGGGAACAGTTAATAACAGAACAAAAGCATGACCCAGAATTAGGTCATATCTATAGATATTTAGAAAACCCGGAAGATAACTCTGTTAATGCGACGATATGTGAGAATTGGTCCCACGACTTCCGTCTAATTGAAGGCTTGTTATTTTATGCGAAACACGCAACGTCGTTAGGTGAAATGCGTGTATACATTCCAAAGTCTTTAAGGAATGAAATAATGAGAGAATTTCACGACAAGCCAATTGCGGGACATCTGGGTAGATTTAAAACTTATCATAAAATTCGGGACGTTTGTTATTTCCCGTATATGAGAAAATTTATTGATCAATATGTCTCTACATGCCATATGTGCCAATTTAATAATTATAAAACGCATTACCAGCTGGTCGATTAAATCCGATTGTATCAAATTATCCAAATGAGATAGTTACGTTAGATTTGTTAGGCCCGTATCCTATATCGAGAATAAGACGTAATCGATATATTTTAGTAATAACCGATCATTTCAGCAAATGGGCTGAAATTATACCTCTTAAAAAGGCCTCGTCTCGTATAATAGCGGATATTTTTTTTGATAACTTTATATCGCGTTTTGGAGCTCCAATAAAATTAATAAGTGATAATGGTCCCCAATTTATATCCGAAATTTTTGAGCATTTAAGTGAAAGATTAGGCATAAGGCATGTGAAGACTGTTGCATATAGATCACAAGCAAATCGGACTGAAAGAGTTAATCGAGATATAGTACAAATGATTGCAAATTATGTTAATGATCAACACGATACTTGGGATCAATTCTTACGTGAGTTTGCTTACGCTATTCGTACGGCGGTGAATGAAACAACGGGAAAATCACCTGCTGAATTATTTTTGGGTCGAAAATTGATTACCCCATTTCAAAAATTAGTAATGATTTCTGAAGGTTCAGAATTCAAAGTTCAAAATATTGAAAAAATATTCAGGGAAGCTAGACTAAGTACGAAAACTAAACAGGAAAGGTGGGAAAGATATTATAATAGACGAAGAAGAGATATACAAATTAAGGTAAATGATTGGGTCTTATTAGAGACACACCCTTTAAGTTCAGCAGCTAATAAAATCTGTTCCAAATTTAAACAAAAATTTGAAGGTCCCTATAGAGTATTAGAAGTAAGAAATAATAATAATATTGTAATATGGATGTCAGGAAAAAGATTAACTGTTAAAGTTGATCAAATAAGAATATATCGTCATAGGAAATGTGACGAGGTCGAGTAGGAACAGGTAGCCCAGATAGTATTAGTTCACGTCAGGAAACGAGTAGTTCGGAAAATGTACATCAAAGATCAAATGAGTCACACTATGGGAAAAAAAGATCTGCGGTGAAACGTGAGTTAGAGGAAAAGGGATAAATCTCAAGTCAAAATAATATAAGAAAACACGGATAGGGCCGATAAGCGCAGATCACTTGTCAGATCGCTTCCTAGCTCATTTACAAATGAAAGAAGAAATAAAAGAAAACGGCTAGATAAAGGAATTAAAAGGTCGTATGGATCGGGGCAAGTGGACCACAGAGAAAGTGGCAGAGAAAGGGACCCAATATTAACAAAAGACCATTGTCATCCAGTACTATTTATATAAGTAGGAAGAAGAACAAGACGGAGACAACTGGAGTTCAAGATGGACCGAGATACAACCTGCGTCCACGCCAAAGAAACGATCAGGAGTCCCGACCGGCCAAGGAAGCAACAAGGCAAGCAAGGAAAAGCCGACAAGGAGACTACAAGCCCTACAGCAGGCAACATAAAGAATTCCAGTGCAGCCAAGGAATGAGAAGAGGAAAGAACAGTGGTAGCACCTCGTCATTGGACGTCATGTGGGGACTAAATATAAAAATCAGGTTGTATTGTTTCATTTTTTTATGATCTTTCCAACAAGTGGTCGGAAGAATTATTGCAAAGAAGGAAGTCTCGGGCGGTGTTTAAAAGTTATAATCCAAGCAAAAGTTGACACTACAATGAGTGTATATTTTTTTGAACTTTTGACTTGTAAAAATTTTCTCTTTAGTATTGGAGAAAACAACTGTAATTATGCATTTGTTTACTTCGATGTATGACTTCGTGAGATGCGACAATTCCTTTGGTTATTTGTTTTAATGATTTATTGAAAAATGTTTGTAATTGTATAATATGTATGTATATATATGTTGTTGTATTGTTCCGTATTAAGATGCATCTGGTTCAGGGAAACGCGGCGTAGTCAGGGCACTAACATAATATAAATAGCTGCGCGGCTCATTGGGAGTTTTATGGAAACAGATGCGGGATGGAAATGAAAGTTTATTGTGATTTACAAATGATATTTATTTCAGGGTGACAGACCCTGAAAGTAGTGTTCCATAGCTGATATGTAGCCTCAACTCGGAGCAGTGGAGCCGGTCTCCCAGCTCCCAAAGGAATGTTTGTCCTGACGCAGAGTTTGGGTCTGCGCACCCAGGAAAAATGAACGTGGAATGTTTCTTTAGAATATTTAAGTTGCGTTAAATATAGAGTTAAGTACATATGTAAAAAGTGAGAATATACCATTATTAAACAACAAAAATGTTGGCCTAGTTAATGGAGTAAAATTTATTGTGTATCTGTCACGAGTTTAAATTTAAAATTAAGTTGAATATTAAATTTAATTCTAAGATAAATAATGAAAATTACAGTTAAGTTAAATATTGGAAATTATAGAAGTTAAAATGAGGATTCAAGGTTAAAATTTAAATAAAACTTAGAAAGCGAGGAGATTCAGAAATAAAAATTTAGACACGTAATTTATTAAAGGCGTTGAGAACCCTTAAATAAATCACGTTTTTCTTCTTGGAGGGGGTTGTGACATCTCTCGCGTTCTTCTTCTAACATAACTCCTATGTTCTTTGACGACCACGATTAATGGCAAAACTTTTCCAACCCAATTCGAAGAGGAAAAACGAAGCAGCAATGCAAATAAGATATCCTTTAAAAGGATAGAAAGTTTAGTGAGAAAGGATGGCAATCTTAGAGAAAGCTTAGTTCGGAACAGGTGGAATTGTGTTTAGACGGCCTACTCAAGAATCACGGAGACGCCCACCCTCGCTAATATTTACAAGGAGAAACTATTGCACACGAGCACATAAGTCTACCTGAAGGTATCAGAATCGTTGAGTCTTCAACCAAGGTAGGAGGATTATATTCTGAACGCTAGTTTAATATTGAAGCGAGATTAGGCAGACAGTTAGTTATATTTTGATGTGACCTAGTTGGTCGATCTGACTTAATTAAATCGGTGTACTTTGGTTTATTCTCACTTAATATAAGTTTGTTCGTTATATAAGTAATTTAAGTTAAATTCTTAATAAAAGTCATATTAAGAATTATAGAATGTCTCATCCTTCCGATAATCCCACACCTCTAACTTACACGGAACCCCCACGACATAGCTATCGACAGATGGCTATGTCACAGTCTTTGTAAAAAAAAAAGCACTGATTATATACTTTTCGTTTCACCAGATTTATGCTTTAGTACTTTTTTATTAGATTATATTTTCTGAGTAAATACTGTTGTTTTGCTTTTCTAATTATAAAATGTCTATTTTTATTTCAAAGGTAATATTTTTGCTTGTTTTTTATTTTGTTGAACTATTTTGTCGTGATCATAACCCATTAGCTGACCAAAAAATAGTTTTACACTTCAAATTTTATTTACCTTTTTTATTAATGTCTTACTTTTTACTCTTATACAGGTTGCTGAGTTTATAACCTCAATATATAAGTATTAAATATAAGTAACTAAATATATAAGATTTGTAATAAGAAATTAAATATATAAGTATGCAATAAGTACTTAATTATATAAGTATTAAAATAAGTAATTTTATATTATAAAATATATATAAAAGTATTATAAAATAAGTAAGTAAAATGTGTAAGTATTATACTTAGTTAAATATATGTTTTAAATATAAGTATTAGTCGAAATATGAAAACTTCTCTAGAGGGGTGGCACATTAGGTCTTCGCACGAGGTCGGCCGACACCATAGGATCGGTCCTGTCTGTAAGTACAATGATTTATTGGACCAGTCTTGTTTTTTTTCTGTCCCACCTCGTAATCTGTTTTGTTCCACATTCATTCTAATTAAAGGTGATTACGATTAGCCAGAATTGTAAGATATCTTTACATATTAAACTTCAACTACAAGCTTATTTTTAAACGGCTAATTCTGATAGTCCCACTTAAAATATTAAAGAAAGCTTTGCATATAAACATATTAAATCGAAGAAAATAGCAAGAGTTTTTGGATAGACATTCCGCAACTATTATCCTGTGAAATTTATTTTAGTTGACTCAATGGAGTGAGTTTTAGCTGATTTCAAAGTTTAAAAAAAATCAAAAGGAGGATTTGAGAACGTTCAAACTAATGCTCTCTGAACATACATGAATATTTTCAGAAAATATAAATGCTCTAAGAACGCTGAATGTCAGGAAAACAATGTATTACTACACAAACAGAGTTCCAAAGTTATCATCTCGCACATGGTTCTGCAAGCCAGTTCCTCTCAATCGTACGTTTTGGCAATCAACCTTTAGCTAGAAAAATGTTTGGTGGTGAAGAATCTCTTCAACCTCTTTTAGTGAAATCCTTCCGTCAATTTCGTTTCCTGTAGGGTTTTTCTATTGCTGTCTTACACACATTCAAACTGATCAGTAGGATTATTAGTATCTGGAATATCGGAGCCATCAATCATTTGTATTTGTTCAATTTCACTCAGTACATCCCTATCAGAAGATCTCCAGAAATATTTTCAAATGAGATACATTTTGGCAGCTAAGCCTTTGCAGGCATGGCATGTCCCAAGTGTGAAGCCTTTCATTGGTTTAACCA
>BMAV01013139.1:0-24113 GCA_019973955.1 Trichonephila inaurata madagascariensis
TAAAAAAAAAAATTTCGCCCTTCTTTGACTACGTAAAATAAACGACTTCCATGAAGAATAATTTTTAACTAAGTTCAATATTAGACATTAAAAACAAACAAATGAAAGTTATTCGAATTATTGTGAAGACAATAATGTAAATAAAAATATAAAAAACATCAATCTTAAGACTAAAAACAATCGAATTAAAAAGGCTCAAAAATTATCATTTCACTATTTTTAATTGAATTTATTCAAAAATAATTTTAAAAAACCTGCTTTAATGTTATTATTTATAACAAAGGAATGCAATTTCATATAAGAACGCTATAAGAACAAAATACAGCGATCAAAATGATGAAGAAACATAACATAGCTCAAATTTTAATGTAGAATATTTCTCATATTAGGCTACTTATATACTTGAGTATAATATTCCGTATTTCACTCGAGCATGATAAAGAATTTTGAAGATAAAACAATATTTACAAATCTATCACAAAAACGATGAATTTATTTTCTCATTAAAACATCATCCTCAATCAATTTTTAAAAAATATTTTCCCAATTATCCGATGAGAAATTGACATTTTAGAATCAATAAATTCTAAAACGTCCAAATAAGCCAAATCAATTTAAATATCAAGCATATTTTTCCAATTTGCTACAAATCCTTCAAATTAGCACACAAGTCTAGTAAACATAATTAAAAACTTCTATAAAAGGTTTTTTCCTCGCATCATATCTTTCACAAATTTTCTCTAAATCAATGATAATAAATATATGTGTTGCGAAGCAATTGCAAAATCATTCATATACGGTCAGAATACATGAATTCAGTGTTAACAGCTTTCTAAATCGAGTTCTACAATTTTTAAGCTTTCAGTGTTCGAAATGCGTATTTTCTAATTTAAATGAGAATAAATATTTATAAAATAAAATATTTTTTTAAGCCATTCATTACTTTAAAAAAATTTCACGTATGATTTTCATAATACTGTTTCTTCGACTTGAAAGGAAAAACCAAAAAATATTTCGAAACTCGTTTTAGTAACAATTTTAGAAACAATAGAACATTCCCTATCAAGTTTTCCTCCAATAAAATCCGTATAAAAATTTATAAATAAGCACTTCTAACGGAAGATTGCAATATTCGAAAATTGAGGTAGAAAAATAAAAAGCACACAATTTTTTTTACACTTTTCACTTCAAATATCAGTATGTTTAAGTTCAATTAATTATTTTCTGATGCTCAAATACGCCACTTTAATTCCTCCACTTCAGTTGAATGTTGTACTAAATCCTGGTTTTTTAATATAATATTCAACTTTTGTTTAAAAATCAATGTACTAGTTTTTGTTTGATATCCAATGCTAATAAAATAGTACCCTTATTACATATATAAGAATAATGATGACAATATTTCTGAATCATGTTGCACTTTATTTCCCCAAATTTAAGTCGCCTTGTACAGTTGGTAAGACTGAAGCTAAAATGCTTCAAACAAGTGAATAAGAGACACATATCAGGATAAAGTACCACTTAATATGATACATAGTTGGTGACTTCTAGAACTTTTTAAAGAAATACCTGCAGGTTTATCGCACTTAAAATTCTAGAAGTAATACTTCAACCACGCAGAATTTAAATATATTGAAAATAATAAACTCTTTTTATTTTAAGAACAATTCAAGAAAAATCAACGACATTAATATCACCCTAAAGCAGATCACCCTTCCTTCCTCAAAAAATTTCATACAAAATCAAAAATATTTTTACGCAAAAAAAATTCAGAAATGCAAGAGCTCATCGGTAAATAATTGCTCATTGCACAGCAATGAACAATGGTATTCTTCAAGGACCATATTTCTATATTATTTTCAAAATAATAGGACATGTTTGTAATGCAAGTGTTTTTATCCAGAGTAGGTGTCACACTACGTTTACAACTGAGAGAAAATTGCATCAAAACAATACAAACAAAACACTAAAAAGTGTAATAGGTCAGCTGTAGGAAGAAATTGTTTACTGCTGCAATTTTTAGGCCTTTTTACATAATTCTACGCCTTTTTAAATAGAATTAAAATGTTTACATGCAAATACATCCGCAAACACATAAAATTTCTGCAATAACAATGACACATTTATACAAAATGGGGGTGTAATTTCTGTTTACGTACACGGAAGGCAAAAATTACGTTCAAGAAAGGAGTTTAACAAAAATGCAGCAAGAATAACATTCAACTTCTAAAAATTATTGAATTCCTTTCAAAAATGTGCCCTTGATTATTTGGTGAACAACCCGTCCAATAAATGTCTATGAATTAACAAACATCACGGAAGTAGCAAAAAATAAACACACAAAAAAGTCTTTTATTCTTTGAATCCATTATTTATCGAATAAACATCCTTAACTAAACATGTTGAGATTATATTCAAATCCATCAGTATATAAAGCCTCAACAAGAAATGACAAGGTATCCGTACTCACTTTCCAAAGTTAGTGGATTTCTACGAAAAATGAACATGTCAAATATGAGCATCCTAGTGATTTTCCTCGTATATTGTGCACTATCTTGTACTTTTGTGGATGCCGGTGATGAGTGCCAAGATCAAATGAATAAGTTCAAGGAAGCATGGCAAGGTAAGTTAAGCACTGATTTCAATCATTTTTAGATTTATGAAACACGATTTTTTTTCAACATTAAGGAAAACACAGTACGATTCAATTCACCAAAATCGGTCAAAAAATCAAATTTAATTTTTTTAGCCTAAATTATTTTATATATACTTTTCTATAACCTCACAAAATTTGAAAGCTCAAAACTTAAAAAACTTAGAATTATGATAGCTTTCACGTTCGTTTTTATTCACATCTCTATGGCAAATCAAAACTTTAAACTGACTTATCTCAGAAAGATAAAATAACTAGTTTGTCTCCATTTAAAATGCTAAGGCTTTTTTTCTATCGTGCCTAATGCTTTGAATTTTTTTTTTTTACCTATTGCTAATAGTACGTGTAACAAAAGTTGGTATGCATTTTTAATCAAAGCAAAACTTATTTTTTAAAAATAATTGAACTCAGAATTTATACATTTTTTAAGGAATTTTCAATAAACATTCATAAAAAGAAGTATTGTTTGAATACCAATCATGTTAACGCAAAACCCATACCAAATTTTATTATACATAGTTTGACGTACTTGTAAATCAAATTTCAAGCAAGTACGTAAATTTTTGTAGAAGTAGCATTTTAAAATCACTTCACAAATTTGAAGTTTTTTCCTTAAAAAATTACATGGATAGCTTTTTATGAAATTTTGAGCACAAAATCTCTTTAACATAGTATACATACATAGGAGGCAACCAAAAAATTTTAAAAATCCTTAAATTAAAAATTTTTGCTTAAATCGTACCATGTCCCCTTAATAAAATCTTTCAATCTTGAGAAGTATGATTTCAAAGTTCTTCATGATGTTTGAGATTATTAAAGTAACAAAGTGAAGAGATAAACGCAAACCACAACATAGCTGACAAAAATAATTGAAATACCTATAAAAGGTGGGAAGAAAATAGTTCAAATATTTTTCTCAATATGCCTTGCACTTTATTTCTAACATCGCTGGTTTGTGTTGTTATTTCTCCCTATTCTAGCTATATATTTCTTTGCTCTTAATACTTATTTATAACAGACTTAGCACTAATATTGAAAATATAATAAAAACGAATCTAAAAAATAAATAAATGAAACAAATATAAATTTTTATAAAAATTCTTCAAAAATATTGAGTATTTTTATTGAATTATAGAAGCAACTAAAGAAGAAAACGCACCAGAATGCTTCCAACAATATGGAGTAAGTATTTTTAATATTTTAAAATTAATAAATGTGATTTTTAAAATATAAAAAGAAGGAATCTTTATTTAATTTATTCAAATTCTATTAAGTTATGAATGAATAGTACATTGCTACAAAATCTTTCAAAACTATAGTAGAAATATATCCTGTAGAATCATCTGTACCGACAATTCTTAGGTCTTTAAAATAAAAGTGACTCTATTGATTCCAAACTTCTTAGAATGAAAAATATCTCAAAGAGGGATTGTGTTTGAAAAGAAAGTACAGCACACCCTTTACGATTTTTGTTCTGAAAGAATAATTGGTTTTTTTAAATTTTTTAATTTAATTTCAAATTTGCAATCCTAATATCTGAAAAAATGTCAAATGTTATCCAGATGCTTTTGAAAATGCATCAAACGATGATTATGCCATCCAAGTATAACAAGAATGCTTCGATTGGCGATCACTGAAGAACAGTTTCTCAATAGAGGCAGGAGCATCACTTAATCCAAAATGCATAACTTCGAAATGTCGAGGTTTCTGACTGGTGGTGAAGGCAGTTTTCTCTCCATCTTCAGGAAAAGTTTCTTCATTTCAATAACCTTAAGTTATCCATACGTTTGGCAACGATGATTTGCAAAAGCGTATATAATGAATAATATTTATGATATTTAGTAAGTCACTTAGATTAAATACCTGTATAAGATTGTTTTAAGGACATTTTGACAAAAAAATTATTATGAATATTCGGCAAAAAATTAACTTAGAATAACCTTTTTTCAAAATGTTCACCTTTTGCGAAAAATGCTTCTATTATAATAATATTTTGCCTGTATGTAGCCTCAGACCTCTGTACAGAAGCTGAACTAGAATTTTTGAAATATATAACTTAGAAGTGGGTTTATTCTTGTTTTACGACAACAGAGGGGAGAAATTTTAAGTAAAAAACGCCGATAATTATTTCAATGAGTTGTAACTCTGAAAATAATGTGAATTTTTAAAAAAAATCATAGTTGAGCTTCTGTACAGAGGTCTGAGCTATATACAGGCAAAATATTATTATTATAGAAGCATTTTCACAAAAAGAAGAACATTTTGAAAAAGGTTATTCTAAGTTAATCTTTTGCCAAAATAGCTTTTTTTTTTTTTGTCGTCAAAATGTCTTTAAAACAATCTTATACAGGTATTCTAATCTAAGTGACACTAAAAATATCATGAAAATTATCCATTTATGCGCTTTTTTAAAATCACGGTTCCGAACGTAGTCGCGATACCTTAAATCGAGGGCTAAAATCAGCTTACTTTAACAAAGACTGCGAGAGTGATATAAATTCTTGGCAATAGATGGCTGTCTTTATTTGTGATGTTATTTTTAATTTGTAATCAAAATAGAATCACGTTGAACTATCTTTCTTTCTAACCAGTAAAATAATACTGTCAAACATCCTGTACTAGTTAGTTAAAATAATTACTGTCTCAGTAACTAATAGAATACTATCTCGAGTCCCTGCAATACCATAAAACAGTCGGAGTAAACTGAAATTTTACGAAACCTCCCACGCCAATGTTGTTTCCCTGCATTGTCCCTATATAAGTTGGAAAGCCATTTTAGAAACTTCAAATTCTACGTCGTCAAATAATCATCCTAGATTCTTTTAGATTTGTTTAGAGGCATTTAACTTCAAATCGGCGTTGAAATGGCCATTCATCTGTTGATATCTGGACTGTGAAAATAGTCCTCAATCCCATATCTGGTGGTCTTCGATGTGGGAGACAGCGAATGAGGAGTTTCTCGGTCTCCTGAAAGGCATGACGATGATTGGCTGTTGCGAAGAGATCCGGGAGGAGTGCCTAAAAGCTTCTTCATGATGGAGATCGAAGAATTTTTTGCGTGGTTGAGAACTAAGAGGCTGCTCTCTGGCTGGTCAATGGTGAAAGTGATCAAAGACTCCGTTTGGCTAGCTTCTAGCTAAGCTTCAACACCAGTTTCCCCCTACATATTAAGAATTCTTAAAAGAATACTCGTTCTGCGTGCAAACCATTTTTTCAGCCACCCACAGAACAGAGACGGAGATCAGCATAAACGATTGCACTCATTTCACGAAGTAAAAAATAAAAAAATAAATTTATTTTTGTACAATTTATGGGTTTATACTATCCGAATTCAAATATAGTTCTAAGCCATTAACTGACACTCTTTTTAAAATATTTATAGCTCGATAGATTCATGGGCACGGGTGAAGAAGCAGAAGACAAGAGAAGATACGTAAGTATTTCATTGTATTGCTACCTCCCATGTAGTTAAAAGTATAGAAAATAACGTCAGTTAATAATAATATTTATTTCATTTTTCGATGAACGACTTCTGAAATATTTTAATACTTTTATATTTTACACTTGAAAAACGATTAAAAAATTTAATAGATCTATACCTCATTAAAAATTCAAATCAAAATCAATTGCATTTTCTTGAACGAAATTAAGACCGTTAATTGTCTTGATTAAAAGATCGACAAAGACTTCAAAGACAAACGAGTATACGTTATTTTTAAATATTTTTAAATGCAATTTTACAGCACTTTTTCTATGTTTAAAGAATTTATTAAAGAGCATAATAAATTATTAAAAAGAAAAAAGTTGAAGCACATAAAAATATGGAAGTCATTATAAAATTACACCCATACAATTATTAAAGTTAGCTAAATCAAAAACTTCACTTATTAATTCTAAAAAATATATGAATATGAATTTTTTTATACAGCTTGAGTAGATTTTTCTCGTTTACAATCTCTCTGTCGCTTTATATCATTTTTTAAAACAAAACATAGTACTTCTTTGTATTTAAGTAACAATTTACATTTGTCCCTACAGAAAGAATTAAAAGAATACATGGGAAGCTTATCTACTGAAGAACTAAAAAGCATTAAGGTAAGCTTATTCATGAAATATGATATTTGAATTCCTAAAAATAATTCAAATAATTCTGAAAGAGAAACAACTCAACATTTTAATGCATAAGAATGAGATTATTTGTTAACACTTTCACAACACTTTGAAAAATTAAATTTTTAAAAAACTAACACTGAATATAACACTTTGATAATAAAGAACATGAAAATAAAGAAAAACCGAAGATTTTCACAACTAACATTGAGATAGTATAAAAATATTTTATGCAAGTAAATCTAATCATTCATTCGCTATTATTTTATCATAACACACAATATATACACAGTATTACTGATTTTCTTTGCAGCCCAAAAGTATGAGCAAATACAGGGAAAGGTTGGCTAGACTTTAAACTACGTTTTGATCCTGCCTGCAGTCTTAGCTCTTACAGCTAAGAGTTTGTTGCTATGGTTCTAAGGCTATTCTTATTTTGACCTATACTGTCTTGTTGTAAATGTACCTACTTTATCTGAAATACTTTCATAATTTAAAATATGCAGGGTAAGCACAAATGATGCACCCGATTTTTTTAAAAATTATATTTTCGAAACTACTGTATATATTAGAATAAGTGATACAACAAGACAGTCAAGATCGTTTTGATTGAAATCCAAACATGACGACAATGACAAAGAAGTGTTTTGTGTATTAGAGTACGCACGGTTTTTCAGTTACTTCGGTGCAATGTGTTTTAAGAAATCGCTGCGGAAAAGAAGCATAAGCCAATAAGAACATTCTGTGATGGTATCATCAATTTAAGAAAATAGATTGCTTAAGTACAAAGAAAAGCAGCGGACGGCAAAGCGTCTCAGAAAAAGCAGTGGAGAGGGGGAGGCAGAGTTTTGTTCGAAGTTCTCGAGAACTGCCGCCTGTGAAGGAATGCCCCAGAAAACAATATAGAAAATTTTACGAGAAAACTTAAATTTCAAGCCGTACCATTTGCAATTGACAAAACAAATAAAGAGGACAAGTAAACATTAGTGTAGCATTACGAACCATTGATAGAATGATGCTACAAAATGTATCGAACGAACTGGATTACAGATTGGACTTACGCCGTGTAACAAGAGCATTCGTAATTGTAACAGAAAAAAAAACTTGGTATATTTCTCTTAACATTCATGAATCACGTATTGTAATATGTGCAATAGTTTCGATAACATGAATTTTTAAAATCGGGTCCATCATTTGTACTTAGTCTGTATTTATGGGTCACTCTGTTGCAATAACAAAAAGAAAAAACTTTTCCACTTTTTTTTGTTGAAAAAAGCTCCGAGGAGATGCCAATAATGTTTTGTTGAAAACGTATTTAAAAATATGGAAATATTCGAATAGAAACATGAAGGAGTGAAAATGTATCTTAATACATATGCTCTGATAAAAAAAAGCAAAATTTTAAAAGTTTCCCCCTTAGAAAACAAATTTTTAAAAAAACAAAAAAAATAAAAAACAATTAATGACACTTTGTCGATATCGAAGCATTATTTAAAAAAAAAAGGCAAATAAAATATATTTAATTTTTTTTACCGATACATATTACAAATGAAAAAAAAATCATAATCCCCTTTTTTAAAAAATTAATTTCGATTATTCAAAGATTGTATGACAAAAATAAGAACAGTAATCGATAATTTAGGTATGATAACTTTGGTTTTATATCATATTTACTTTTCTTTTTCAGGGTTGCTTTTTTGAAGTGGGAAAAATGGCAGCGGAGCAAATGGGTGAAGAAATGTCGGAGGAATGCATTGAAGAAATGAAGCAAAAGGGGAAGAAATGGGCGGAAGAGAATGAATCTTAAATATGTAAATTAATAACACCGCATAATGACATGAATACGTCAGAGAACTAAAATTTCAAATTCTCCCAACAAATAAAAGTATTTTTGAAAAAAATTTTTGAGTTTCCCATTATAAAAATTAAAAATATCAGAGGGTTTTTTTTTTTTAAATAAAAAGGAGTAAACACAAAATAGAAATGAATCAACCTAATTAAACAGAATAATGAAATTCCCCAAAATTCTTGATCATTGGAAAAATTGTAGCAGTTTCTATTGTAAATTTAACACATTCTAAATTTATTTTTTTTGGGGTGAAGAAAAAAATTTCCCAAAAATTTGTTTTTTAATTTTTTCCAATTTTCCTTTTTATAAAAAAATCCTTTTAAAAGCAACTGAAATTGCCAAAAAATTTAAAAAAATAAAAATTAAATTTTTTTAAAAATTTTTAAAATTTATTTTTTCAAACCAAAAAAAATCCTATTAAAAAAAATTTTGTTAAAATTTAAAAGAAAAGGATGCCGGGGATTTGAAACAACCCCTAAAAAAAACCCCCAATATCGAAAAAAAAAGTAACCAAAAAATTATTTAACAAAATATAAACAAATTAATTTAAAAAATAAAATTTCCCCAAAAAATTTAGTATTCTTTAATTTTTAAAATTTTGGGAAAAAAAAATATACTTTCAAATAGTATTTTAAAATTTAAATTTTTTTTTTTAAAAATAAAAAAAAACATTTTTGGTTAAGTTTGGAAGTACTTTGTAAATTTTTAAAAGGGGAAACCTAGGGGTCTAAAAGGTTTTTTTTTTTTTTTTTTGGGCAGTAAAATTGAAAATTCCCCCCCTTTTTTATAAGCATTAAATTCCCAAAATTGGCCATATTCGTTTTTTGTCCCTTTCGCTTTAAAATTTTAAAAAAAACAAATTTAAAAAAAAATAATTATTTTAATACAAATATAATAATTAAAGTATCGTATGAAATAAGATTAAAAATATGGGATGCAAGATTGCGTACAAACACTACAAAAACTAAATTACGGTCATTAAAGCTATACCGTCAAATAATTGTTATACAACAATCTACCACATAAAACCAAAGTTTAAATAAATTATATTTTTCCACAATATAATTGGTATTTCCCATTGTAGACCTAGAACATTCCGAGGAAGCTGGTATTACTTTTTTAGTGCGGCACCATATAGGTGTAATATCAATAGACTCAATGTAATTTTGAGGCCCAGTTTCCTCCCCAGAGGGAGGCATCTGAGCTCTGACGATGCGAAGCGGTACTAGGAATTTATTTCACCGAGAGCACCAAGCCCAAACAGGCCCTCTAGGGATCTTAAACATGCCACATAATCATACAGTATGGACGCAGTCGATTTTCTGCATCATGAAAATCCACCGACTTGAGCCGGGGTCGAACCTGCAAACTTAGTCGTACAAGGGCAGACATACCAAGCTACGCCACCCAATCGGTTAAATAAATTATATTGATCTGAGAGAAAAATATATCAAACTATTTAAATGTTACAACAACAACTTTGTTGTTGGTGAACACAAAGAAAAAAGCAGAACTAAAGTGCAATATCAAAATTAAAATTTAAATATTAAGGTTCAAATATTAAGCTTCTTACATGATTGAGCAGCTTGGAAAAAAATAGAGAAATAATTTTAAAGGAAACGAAAACGAATGATTTGTGTATGGAAACAGAGAACTAAAGCTGCAGAACAACCTACTAGAAGTGAATCTTATCTCTAAAGTATCTCTAATGAGTTTCTAAATTTTTATGATACGCCATGTGATGGCATCAGCCAATTATATTTCATATTATTGAAGCTGTTAAATTTCTCCAATAATTATCTCTTATAATAATCAAGTCAATATTATTGAATAATTGAAAGAATTGTGCTTTAAAATCTTTCTGTAAGCAAATTGCAACTTTCTCCACCCCTGGAAATAATACCCAGTAATACATCATCCTTTCAGATTGAGTTAAATTAAGTAATTGGAATTTCCCCTTCAATTTAAAAATGGGTCTTCTATCAAATTTGTATTCATCTATAATATAATCTCATTTTACAAAAAGATGAATTTATTATTATAATTTCATTCGAAGCATAACCGTACAATTTTTATACATTCTTATCGGAATATCTTTATTTTCAAGATTTACAGCAATGGTTTTTAAAACAATTTCTTTAAATCTCAATTATACAACCATCAGACAGTTAAGATACAAAGTATTCTATTTCAAAAAAAACTTATATATTTCTTAAATATTAAATTTTGATTATTAAAAAAATTAATGATTTTTTTAAGATTATGTTATTTAACTGATTGTGAGAAACATGAGAATGAAGACATTTGAAAATCTTTAAAAATAAAATTTTAGAGGGTTTTTTAAAAAAATGCTTAATTTTTTTTAATATTCGTAGTTATTTTAATAAATGATATACATTTCTTGATTATTGGGGAGGAGGTAAGTACGGAATTGAAAAATCTTATTATTTGTTGAATTTTAATAATTATTTTTGTAGCTCAAAACAAAAGAGAAAAATATAAAAATTCAAAAAATCCATATTAACTTAAAATTTTTCAAAAATAATTAGAACTCTCAGATCTAAATCAATATCAACTTTTACAGAATACATATATGAACGAAACTGAAACATTTTCAAAAACTACTTTGGACTAAAAAAAAGTAGGAAATACAAAATCAAGAAAAATTCATCTTAAAAAAACATTTAAAATTTAAAAAGACATGGGTTTCGAAACTGACAACACGCAGAAAATAATATCTTTAAGAGAAATTGAATATTAGATCTAGAGTGTGAATTTCAGCATTCCACTGGATATTCTGCAGAAAAATAAGAAGAAAAATTGTGACATTTTTTGGGTACTGAGCAGCCTTCAGAGATTAAAAATACTCAAAAAAACAGAAAATTGCGTTTTTTATTTTTTGTCCCCTCGAGAGAATTTCGATTCGATTTCATTTAGTTTTGCTCAACACTAACAAAATACAGAAACAGAGCATTCATCAAAGGCATTTAAATTTAAAACACAGTTAAGGTATCCGACTACGTTCGAACCGTGATTTTAAAAATGCGCATAAATGGATAATTTTCATGATATTTAGTGTCACTAAGATTAGAATACATGTATAAAATTGTGTTAAGGACATTATGACAAAAAAATATTTAAATACAATTTTTTGGCAAAAAATTAACTTAGAATAACCTTTTTTCAAAACGTTCTCCTTTTATAAAAAATGTTTCTATAATAATAATATTTTTCTTATATAAAGTAAAGACTTTTTCAGAGAGTCTGAATTAGGATTTTTGAAAAAGTCACATTATTTTCAGAGTTACCACCCATTGAAATAATTATCGGCGTTTTTTCCTAAAATTTCTCCCCTCTGTTGTAATAAAATATGGATAAATCCACTTCTAAGTTATATGTTTCACTCGAACTCGATTTTTACTCACTTTTAAAGGTCAGATTAATTCGAAATTTCGCACACTTGTCAAGGACCGATGACAGTACAATAATTTCATAATTTTGTTTCATTGCCCTGATTAGGATCTTAATGATTAAGGAATATAAGGATTTCTAGATTTGGCGACTAATTCATTATATCGTTTCCAGATTTAGCGACTACTTGCATAAATCATTTTCAGATTTGGTGACAAATTCCAGATTTAGCGCCCAAAAGATTAAGGTGCAACCCTAAAACCGCAAACGTGAATAAAAATATTTTATATGTTCTAACTGCTAAATATATTTTATTTTGATAAAGCAATATGTTTAGAAGTGATGATACGAATTAACATTTCGCAATACGTTTAAAAGATGATAATACGATTGACATTTCTTCTTAATACACTTTTATTAGTTAAGACCTGCATCTATAGAGACGGAATCTTTGAAATACAACGATATGGGGCTCATCCGAAGCCCCGTAAGCGGAGAGAATAAATACCCTTCAGACCCATTAATTAATATCCATTGAAGAGCAAGACTAATTCCAGGAGAGCCACATAATTCCGGCTCCAAATATCAAACTCAAGGATAAATTCAACAAAGAATAAATGATAGTTTTAAAAACTAAAAAACAGGCTTTTATTGTAGATCGAACTAAAAAATGAAAAATAAATTATAAGTTTTAAAAAAAAAACTAAAAAAATACGCTTTTATAGTGAATCGAACTAAAAAGTAAAAGAATAATTCTTAAAACAAGAATAAAATGATTAACGAGAAAATTAATGTCATTGGGGTAAAAGCGTGGGGTGCCTTGTACTACATTTTTACACTAACTCAGCGTTTCGGAATAGAATTAGTAAGAAATTATAATAATTAATATAGAGCACCCCACGCTTTTATCCCAACGACATTAATTTTCTCGTTAATCATTTTATTCTTGTTTTAAGAATTATTCTTTTGCTTTTTAGTTCGATTCACTATAAAAGTGTGTTTTTTAGTTTTTTTTAAACTATAATTTATTCTAAATAATCTTTTGGATCGGTCAGTTTGTGTAGGAAAAATGGACCGTTACTGTTCACTGGTTTCACAGTGAAACCATAAATTTCTCGAAATTGAAAAATGCTAATTTTTTTTCTTTGTATATTTGTGATCCACTTCATGTCTAATAGTCATTTTTGAATTTATTTTGTTAATTTTTCAAAGGGAATATGTAGTGAACTTTAAAGGGTTAAACATCTTGATGTAAAACTGATGAATTTCTCGTTATGTGTTATTAAACGGGTTTCCTTTATAACTGAAAATTAGATATTATTTTTTAATTTTTTTTTGTTTGCCATACTACACTGTTTTAGGAAAGCTGCAACTATTATCAAACAGGCCAGAGAAGTTTTCTATATAAGACAATTCTTAGAAGACTTAAAACATGGAATGAAGGAAGAAGAAACAAAATCTTATAATTTTAATCTGTATAACAACACCTGAAGTTTACGATCACGAAAGAGTAAATAATAAAAATTGAAAAAATTCAACAATTTAGAAATAAATAGCTGTAAAAGCTAATAAATAAGACATCCTCTCGTTTTTTTGAAAATAAATTTTTTTTTAAACAAGCAATATAAAACAAAAATTTAAGTTCCTACTTAGGTCAACAAAGAAAAATTTAATTTTAGTGACTTTTTATCAAATAATTACAATTAATATAAACATTATATGTACATATGACAGAATTACAATATTAAATGGCAATTCATTTTTATTAATTATCATTAAAGTATCGTATTGTTATCTAAAACAATCGTGTATAAAATTTCAGTTTAATTAAATGTTTTAAAACGTGAGAAAAAAATCTTTAAAGTTTTGAACCCAAGTTGCTAAAAGTGAAGACAACGTGAGGCATTAGTACTTTAAATAATTAGTTTTAGTCAATTATTTTAATTAATTATAATTAAATTACCGTTTGTCATCCCAAATAATCGTGTATATAAAATTTCAGCTCAATTGAGCGCTTTAAAATGTATTAATGTATTTTACACTAACTATCGAAGTCTAGATTTATTGAAATTATCTGCTGTAGCATTTTTCTTTCTGTTTTTAATTTGTTTTTATTTTTGTAGCCTCTTGCGTTGAGAAAAGATTTTTCACTTCAGTACATTTTTCAGTACGACAGTGAAATTTTTATAGGTGTGTGAGAAATCCTACGTATTGTGCATGAATTTGCAACTTAAAAAAAAAAAATTT
Source organism: Trichonephila inaurata madagascariensis (assembly GCA_019973955.1). Lineage (NCBI taxonomy): Eukaryota > Metazoa > Arthropoda > Arachnida > Araneae > Nephilidae > Trichonephila > Trichonephila inaurata. The sequence continues at coordinate 14,271 of BMAV01013139.1, forward strand.
AGGAGCTATTCTTGCTTAAATTTAGATTTTAACCTTGAATCTGCGTATATATCGATAATTTGTTCCTTCTTCTTAGGGGTGTTTCAATAATAAGTGGTTGTTATTTTTCCACAAATGAAAAAGGTGCATTTTCCATTACAAAACAGTTTAATTTTGTAAAACATTGTAAGAAATTATTTCGTGAAACCCAGGACAGTAAACAATAAAATGTACTTTTATTCTAATAATAGTTAAAAAAAGTATTGCAAAATAAAGTTATTATAATTTACAATTTTAATGACTGAGATGCGCTTTCGATAATTGTGGTCACTGGAGCTTTCATGGATAACGTGAATTCATTTGCATACACATTTATAAATTTTCTTTTCGATTTCCTACTGTGAATCGGGGAAGCCCTGGGTTCCGTGGAACACAGTTTGAAGACCACTTTCAAGACCCCTGCATCATGTACATAAGATACAAATAAGGATTATATAATGATAATTACTATATCTTCTGATCTCTAAATAGTACACTTTTAATAAACAAGTAATAGAAAAAAAATGAAGTCAATTCCTACTTAGGTCAACAAAGAAAATTTTATTTTAGTTACTTTTGATTAAGGTATCCGACTACGTTCGGAATTGCGATTTTGCAAAAGCGTATAAATGGATAATATTTAGTGTTACTTAGATTAGAAAATGTATATAAAATTGTTTTAAGAATAGTATCACAATAAAAAATTATTTAAGTACAATATTTTGACAAAAAAAAAACATAGAATGACCCATTTTCAAAATGTTCTCCTTTTGTGAAAAATGCTTCTATTATAATAATATTTTGCCTGTATATAGCTCAGATCTCTTTACAGAGGCTCAACTAAAATTTTTGAAATATATAACTTAAAAGTGGGTTTATTCATGTTTTACGACAACAGAGGGAAGCAATTTTAAGAAAAAAACGCCGATAATTATTTAAAATGGTTGTAACTCTGAAAATAATGTGATTTTTCAAAAATCATAGTTGAGCCTCTGTGAAGAGGTCTGAGCTATATACAGACAAAATATTATTATAATAGATGCATTTTTCCCAAAAGGAGAACATTTTGAAAAAAGATTATTCTAAGTTAATTTTTAGCCGAAAAAGTGCATTTAAATAATTTTTTTTGTCAAAATGTCCTTAAAACAATTATATATATGTATTCTAATCTAAGTGACACTAAATATCAAGAAAATTATCCATTTATGCGCCTTTTTAGAATCACGGTTCCGAACGTAGTCGGATTCCTTAAATAGTTACAATTAATATAAATATGTATATACATATAACAGAATCACACAATTAAGTAACAAAATAGAAAGTGAGTTTCCTTGCAATTTTCCATTTTCCTTTCTATATAGGGTGTGGGACTGTTTATTATTGTTTATTACTATTTATTCTTAATATAAATTTGATTATTCTAATAAAATAGTATAGTAAAAGAGAAACCACATTCTCAGAAATTAGGCCATCCCAGGTGGGATTCGAACACACGACCTTTAGATTAGAAGTCTAACGCGCTATCCATTGCGCTACAGGGACACAACGAGCAATTTTCCTTTCTATATATGCTGTTGATTCATTATTTTTGTTTGTTACTGTTCATTCATTTTTCAAAAAAATTTAATTAATGAATTAACTATTAACTTTAAGTGTCACCCACTACAAGTTTAAACAAATGTATTTCTTTTTTTTTCCTTGGGATGTATGTACATGTAGTATGTAAAACAGGATATGTGCTCAAAAAACCAGAAAAAGTAAACCGTTTAATTTATTTTCCAAGAAAAATTTAAAAATTCATGAAAAGTTTTTAAAATGCTCTACTCCTTCAACTATAATTAAAGTACATACATGAAATTTGGTATAAAAGTATATCGAATTCTGTATAGTATAAGCTGATATGGGTTTTGTGATAACACGATTGAAATGCATAAAATATGTTTTTTCTAAGTAAGCTTACTAAAAATTCCAAAATAAAAAAATCTGCAAACTCTAAATTTATCAGTTTTTTAAGAAATCATGTACTGCTTTCAATTAAAAATGCATAACAACTTTGGTTACTTGTACTAATAGCCAAAGTTATAAAAACTACCAAAGCATTTGGCACAATGGGAAAAAAGCCTAAGTATTTTAAGTGAAGAAAATTTAATTAATTTTTATTAGGTAAATCTTTTTTAAGTTTTCATTTTCTTTTATTTTGGGATTTTAATAAAACTAAATATAAAAATTATCATAACTTTTTAAGGGGGGGTAAAGTTTTAAAACTTTGTGAGATAATAGAAAAATACATAAAGAAAAGAATTTGCTAAAAAAAACATTTGATTTTGAGACTGTATTTTTAGTTAACCATACAGTATCCCCTTAACTAATAGATGTACGTTTTAAAAGTATTTTAGTAAAAGATCTGGATAAATACTAGTTCCTATAAAAGGAACAGTAACATGCTAGGAATAAGAAATAACCCAAAGGAATAACAATTTTCAACAAATTTCTGTCCTATAAAAACTCACAAAAATAGTAAATAAGCACTTTTTTGCAGGATTACAATAACTAAAAAATTAAGAGAAAATTACAAGCGGCACTGAGTATCATTGATATGACTGATTCAAATATTAGTAAAGTGATTTCAAAGAATAATGAATTCAATTAGCTATTTCCAAATATTCGAACATGGAATTTCTAATTATTCATTTTAATTATTGTACAATACTAAATTTGGTGTTTCTTACGTAATATTGGTCTTTTAAAAATGAAAAAAGCTTTATGTACAGATATTCGATGCTATTAAAATGAAATATTTATTGCATACATATGTTGCATTTTATTTTTTAAAAAATCATTCGTTTAAGTGTCAGTTTGCTAAATTGGAAAAACTGCAAGCCAAAGTCCTTCAAATTCATGGGTAAAAGAAGCACAGAAAAGGATTACGTTCCATTAAATACGTACACAGTAATATCTTTAAGTTCTTAGAAGTATCTATTTATTTATCGCACTTTTTAACAATCCCACAAACAAGAAACATTCAAATTTTACGAAAAATAATTAACTGCCTTCTTTTAAGCAATAATTTAAGTAAGCAACGACATTATTATCCTACAGTATATCCATAAACATTCTTATCCCAATGCTTTATTAAATTATACGGTGTGTAAAAAAATTAAACACTTTCATACAGTAAAAAATATTTATATAAACGCTGATGAAAAAAATAATCACAACATTGTTCGTTGCATCATAATAAACAATACTATTCTTCTACAAGAACCATATTTCCAAGTTAGTTTTAAAATTATGTAAAGGAGCGCAATAAAAGTTTAATGGTATTTATATCCAGTAATTACAGCTAAAATAAAATATGCACAAAACAATACAAATAAAACATTAAGACGTATAATAGATCAGCTTCAGGAAGAAATCTTTAACTGCATTAATTTTTCAGGCATTTTACAAAACTCTCTCTCTCTCTTTATGACTTTTTAAACAGATTTAAAATGCTTACATGCAAATTTGTCCGCGTACACCTAAAGTTACGCAATACTTATGACACCAGTAGCGCAATAAGTGAATTTTTAAGGGAGGGGCCGGGGTTGAAAGTTCACTTTTGTATATGCTATTTTGATTTGTCGATTTTCAGAACAAGAAAATTAAAAACTAATTATTGAATAAATAATTAGCATTAATTAATAAAATTAATCATTAATAAGAAATACTTATTTAAATTTTACATATTATATAAGAATTATAACCAATCGGAAAAAATATCATTTGGGGTCGGACTTATGTGCCATTATGACACAATTATACAAAATGAAGGTGTAACTTATGTTTACGTCCCTGTAAAGCAAAAAATGTGTCCAAGAAAGGTATTTAGTACAACAATAACATTCAACAGTAAAAAAAAAAAGGAATTATAATTTCTAAAAATTGCTGGACCCTTTACAAAATGATTGCTTTGATCAGTTGGATGAAAGCCACGCCCAACGAGTGTTCGTGAATTTACACACACGGAAATAACACAAAAAATACATGCAAATGAAAAGGAACATTATTTATCCATCAAAAATCATTGTTTACTAAATAAACTTCCTTCATTAAACGCGTTGAAATTGTATTCAAATCCCTCACTATATAAAGCGTCAACGACACAAATAACAGTACATCCTCTCCAAAGTTAGTGGATTTCTCTGAAAAAAATACGTCGAAGTTGAACATGATGCTGGTCTTTTTTCTGATATCTTGTGTTCTAACTTGTACTTTGGTGCATGCCGGTGATGAGTGCCAAGAGCAAATGAATAAATTCAAGGCAGCATGGCATGGTAAGTTTTGTGTGCTTTCTTTTCAATCACTTTGAATGACTGAAACATTTTTTTCAACGCTAATAAAATCTTCCTTTAATTTTTGAGTAGTATGATTTCAAAGTACTTAAGGTATCCGACTACGTTTGGAACCATGATTTTAAAAAAGCTCATAAATGGATAATTTTCATGATATTTAGTGTCACTTAGATTAGAATACATGTATAAAATTGTTTTAAGGACTTTTTGGAAATTATTTAAATACAATATTTCGGTAAACAACTAACTTAGAATAACCTTTTTTCAAAATGTTCTCCTTTTGTGAAAAATTCTTCTATTGTAATAATATTTTGCCCGTATATAGCTCAGACCTCTGTACAGAGGCTCAAATATGATTTTTTAAAAATTCATATTATTTTCAGAGTTACAACCCTTTGAAATATAATTATCGGTGTTTTTTTCTTAAAATTGCTCCCCTCTATTGTTGTAAAACATGGATAAACCATCTTCTAAGTTATATATTTCAAAAATTTTAGTTGAGCCTCTGTACAGAAGACTGAGATATATACAGGCAAAATATTATTATAATAGAAGCATTTTTCTCAAAAGGAGAATATTTTGAAAATGGGTCATACTATGTTCATTTTTTGTCAAAATATTCTACTTAAATACTTTTTTATTGTAATACTATTCTTAAAACAATTTTATATACATTTTCTAACCTAAGTGACACTAAATATCATAAATATTATCCATTTATACGCTTTTGCAAAATCACGGTTCCGAACGTAGTCGGATACCATAATGAAAGAATTAAAATAATTTTGATATAGAAATAACACAATGAAGAAATATAAGCACACATGTATCGAAAAAATATACATAACTAAAAAATATTGAAAATACGCTTAAGTGGTTGTAAGAAAATAGCTCAAAATGAATTACTCAGTGTGCAAAACTTTTTTCTAACAGCACTGGTAATACCACTGAGAATATTACTAGAATTATAACAAATATGTAATAATTTTGTTTATATATTCAGTGTTTTTTCTTCTGTTTCTTTTTATTGTAGCTAAATATGTCTTAGTAACTGAAACATATTTATCATAACAACCGAGATCTATAAAAAAATTGGGGAAAAAAATTAATACAAAAATTTAATAACGTAGAACAAGTTATATTTTTTCAGAATGAAAAAATAAAACCTTTTCCCCAAAAATTCTTAAAAACATTAATTTTTCTTTCTGAAATATTATAGAAGTGGTTAAAGAAGGAAATGCACCAGAATGCTTTCAAAAATACGAAGTAAGTATTCTTAATTATATTTTAGAATCAATAAATGTTATTCTTTAATAAAAATGAAAGAAGCTTTATTTAATGTAATTCAAATCCCATCAAATTTTCAAGAAATGATATATTTTACTAAGTGATACACAATCACAATCTTTCAAAATATTAATTCGAATCTGTTCTGTGTACAAATCTTTATAAAGACATTATTTTTAGATCTTTAAATCAAAAGCGGTATCATATCTATAAAATAATGTAAAAGATAAATTTTATTTGAAAATAATTGAAAAATGTGAGTAGAGAAGTAGAATTTTTAAAAAAATATTTCAATTTTAAAATTACATTTGTCTCGTTTCATATTTTTCTGACAGTAAAGGACTTACATTAAACTTTTTATGCCTCCTTTGTGTGGAAGTATTTCCTTATTAAAAACTAACTTAGAAAAAATCATGTAAAACAGATTGTTATCCCTTCGGCATTTAACTATCACCGAAATTATAATTAAAACTGTAATAATCTCAGATTAGAAATTGTTTTATACAAGAATAATGAAATTCAAATACATGTAATAACTTAAAACATTCTAAAGAAAACTAAATTGTTTACAGAGTGTAAAAGCTGAATGAATCACTTCAGCACAACAATAATGTCAATAAAAAGCAAACTAAAAATAAATAAAAAGTGTGCTTTTTATAAAAGTTTTTTTTTCCGCACAATAAAACTTTTTGTTTACACGGTAGAAATATTCCTCAAAAAACCATGTGAAAAAAGATACGTAGTACGAACCAAAAATTCGGGGACTGTGGCTATTGCTGACAACGAAAACAAGTACCTAAAGTTAAACCACTTAAAATGTACTCTCCCAACCCTACCCTACCTGGCCAAGGTTGATTTAATCCATGTCATGCGACCGAACCGCACGCGCAGCTGTTGTCTTCCGAAACTGATTAGTTTTGTTCCACGATATAAAAAAAAGATGGCTTTTCTTGAACAGCGTTGAACATTAAATTCTGTCAACGCTTACGTAAAACACCAATGGAAATTTTGAAAATGCTAAGTAAGGTGTATGGTGAATCAACCATAGCGAGATCCAAGGTTTACGAATGTGGCATCAGCATTTGAAAGAGGGCCGAGAATTCATCGAACACAATGAACGCACTGGACGACCTTCGACTTCACGGAACGCGGGAAATGTTGCGCTGATGTCAGAATGTGTTCGAAAAGATCGTCGCCTAACATTTGAACAAATCGCTGGGGCTACACACTACTCGAAGAAGTCGTTTAAGGGGATCCATTCGTCGTAAACGGCCTCAGTTCTGGCAGAGTGACGACTGGTATCTTCTGCATGACAAAGCACCAGCACATCCATCCCAATTGGTGAAAGAGTTCCTCGCCAAAACTCGCACTGACGTGCTTGAACTTCCCCCCCTTTCACCAGTCTTAGTCCCGTGGGACTTTTACCTGTCCCCTTCTATTGAAAAACATTTACAGGAATACCATTTTGTGTCATCAGAATGAAGTAACAGTAGCATCGTAGGAGACCTTACGGGAGGTTGCGGAAAATGACTTCCAACTGTGCTTCCCGAAGTTATACGGACGCTGGCAGAAGTGTATCGTCGCTTAAGGGACTACTTTGAAGGTGGCTGTGCTTCGGTGCGGTGAACTATTCAGGGTAAGGTCTTCTGCACCTTGTCCCCGAACTTTTGGATGATACTAACAAGGAGAGGGAACGACGAAGTAAATTCATTTGGGGTCGAGACTTGGTTTAATAGTAGTACTCCTTTAGGGTGTTCACCCCTCAATGTAACTCCGCCGAATGGCCAGTCAATTCGGAGAAATCAGCCTTCGAAATTCATGCTTAGCTTTTATACAATTAAATTTTAATTTTCAGCAACGAGTTCGCAGCTTGATTGGTAAATCGTCTGCTTACAATACGCGAGGTCAGGGTTCGATTCCGCGCGATAAACTTTTTTTCTTCAATTCATTTAAAATTATTTTTTAATTAAATAAATTTATTTATGAAACGTTTATTAAATATTAAATGATATTTTTTGTAATTATTTTTTATTTTATAAAGTAAAAAATTTACTGTAATTATATATAAATAATTATATTAAATTTCATAAATATATTTTATATTAATACATAATATGTACAATAAAATACATAAAAAATATCATATACACTTTTTTCTTAGAAATTAATTTATTTTATTTTAGTTATGAATTAGAATACAGCTTTAAGCCATTAACTGACATTCTTTCTTAATTATTTATAGCTCCAAAAATTCAAGTGCTCAGGTGACGAAGAAGAAGACAGAAAAAAATACGTAAGTATTTCGTTACTTCTAACGCGAACTTTTACGTTCAGTTAGGATATATATTGAAACTAATTTTTGCTTCATATATTGATGAATAACTTCTAAAATATCCGGATAAATATTGTGTGTTGTCGCTAATAAAGCCTGCTTGACGAGATTTGCGCCGGCGAAACGGAAAAGTGTCCAAGTTTTATATAAATTGCATATCTAAAAAATTTATTAACAAACCTATATAAAATAAATACTTATAAAAATTCCCTTGCTTTGAAGATGACTGTAAAAATATATCAACATAAGATTACAGTTAGCTAAAGCAAAAGTCACCTTATTTATTCTACAAGATATATTTATATATAGCACACAGAAAGATATACACGATTTAAAAGAGCAATGCTTATAACATTTTTCCAACATCTAAAAAGCCAGTAACGAATAATGAAAAAAACTGGTATACATAAAAAATTATTCAAGTAATTATTGATTATACTAATAAAATATGCAAAGTCAACTAAAACTAAAGTCCTGTATAATGTATTTAACAAAACACACGAATGCAGCGTGCATAATCCATACAGCTTTTTCCCCCCTTTTTTTTTTTTATTATTATTATTCTCTCTTTTACTTTTTTAAAAAAATTGCAGGGGGTTTTTTTTTGCTTTAATTTAAATAACAATGTGTACTTTCTCTTTCAGGAAGCATTAAAAGAATACGTGCAAAGCTTACCTACTGAAGACCAAAATAATATAAAGGTAAATTTGTTCTTGAAATATATTTTGATTTCTAAAATAATTAAAATGATTTTAAGCGAGAAAACCATCTACATTTTCATGTAGAAATTCGATGAATATTTTTAACGATTTTATAACATTATAAAAAATAATTTGAATTTTTAAAAAAGAAAAATTATTATTATATTTGATAAAAAAATTATTTAACATTAACAAAATTATTTAACATACTTTGTTTTTATGTTATGAAACGGAAAAACAAAGGAAAATCAAAAATCTTCATAGCTGATATAGAAAATTTTCCATATTTTTTTTTTTTAAATAAATCTCATCTTCATTCCTTATTTTTTATTATATTGTTTCAATAAATTAAGAATTAAATTCCCCTAGTTTTCTGGAGTAATTCCACACACATTAAAAATATGGGTTGCAGTGTGTGTTTCAATAACATACACAAACTTTTTAAAATTGTGTTGTCATAAATAGCTCTAAAAAGTTAATTAATAGTTTTGTTAAAAACGTATTTAAAGATGTGTAAGGAAATATTTAGATAGAAATGTAAAGGATTAAAAAAATCATAACATGCACAGCTCTATGTGTAAAGAAACAGTTGTTTTTTATATAAATTTTTCTATTTGAAATGGGCGAAATTCATGTGACGTCATTGATCACATGATAACTGCAATCACATGTTTCGAGCCAATCAGCTCATGAGCTTTCTTGTTGTGAAAGTTTGCTTTTTGCAGAAACTTGCGTTTAAAAGTACATATTAAAAATCAAAAATAATAACATACATAATAAGCAAAATTGTACTCGATGATTTAAAAATACACGTATAATATAAGAATTTTTTTAAAAAAACTTTAAAAACGCATTTTTTTAAAATTTAAAATTTTACCCAAAATATCGATTTGTTTTTTTTTTAAGTCTTACAAATAGAATAAAAAGTACAATTCTAATATCAGTTTTGAACTCATAGCAGAACACATAATTGTATTTATCATGGGACTATATGCATTTAGCCCATTAATAAAAATAAACATATAAATTAACCAGATATAAACTGGTGACATTTGGTTGATTCTGATGAATTATTTAAATGAAGTAAACTGCAATACAGTAACGCATACTTAAATTATTCTGCTTTTTAATCCGCAAATACATATTATACACATGAGTAAAAAACACGTTA
>BMAV01013142.1:13249-39835 GCA_019973955.1 Trichonephila inaurata madagascariensis
TCATTGTTGCTACAGCTTTTTGAAGTATCCATTTTTTCTCAAACGAAATAGATTTCCTCAACAAAAAACAATATAATCCTTTTGAAGAATTTCTTCGGTAACAAAATATCATAGCATTTTTAGCTTCCGTGCGTTTTTTACAACATCCATGCAACACAGGAAATGAGCAGAAACTGAAACTGGGAGAGCCAAAAAATTATGAACTACTCGACTCATTTCGAACAAGATCTCTAATGAAACCTTCCATGTATTCTCTGGGCTCATTCTATTTCTCTTTTTTTTTCACACATACCTTTTGGGTGCTTTTTATGCAAGGGAAGCGACGAAATAATAAAGATAAAAAAATAATAATAATAATAAAAACAGGTTCCATATGTATTAAAAAACGTAAGTGAACGGAAAGCAAAACTTCCGAATGAAACTTTATGCAGGGGATGACATGCATGGCCGGTTGCACATTCTGTGAATGGATCGCACATTCTGCACGTCCGGCGACAATGCCACGGTCTAACCTACAGAAGTCACTGTGTCATTATGTAACACAGGATCTACTGCATTAAAGTGATTGTGTTTCCCTTCAGAATAATTTTTCAGGGTTTTTTTTAATGGCAGTGTTGAAACTAGATCAAATCAGATGAACTGAAGCACTTTTTAGCCACACCCCTCGAATTGTGTGTTCTGCCTTTCCTAAATATCTTATTTTGCCTATATATATATTAAAGTAATTCATATATCAGCATTATTTAAACATTTTGTTTAAAAAAATATTTTTAAAAATAATAAAAGCACTCTTTTATTAGTGTACTCAAAAGATGAAGATATTTTTGTCAGAAATTTTGGCTTCAAAGTAAAGGCGCCGTATCAACCGTATCAATTATACGGAGCCTCCAAGCTAAAGGGCCCCAACTTGTGTAAGCAAAACAATCCTAAAATGTCACGGGTTGACAAAGGGCCCCTAAGGAATTTTGATATAGAGCCCACTCAGGACTAGCTAAGCCATTGCTTCGAAGTAAAAATAAGAGTACTATGCGCTGAAAACTGCGTAAAGAAATTAAATTGCGCCATTCACAACGAATGGCGTAAAATACAGCATTCCTAAGTTTTCACTAAAAATTAAAATACACATAATCAAAATTCTAGTTTATTTTTATCAGTTCCTTCATGCTTTTACTGTTTAATTTGATCACCAAATTTTTTTTTATTGAAAATTGTTCTGCTCTTTAAATACACTAATAATAATACGCACGCGTATTTTATTTCCAGAAATCTATTTTTATTAATAATTATTTTCTATTTTTCAGTCTTATAATATACATCCTCCTTATTTCTCACTTGAATTCCGTAGCTACAGCTTCTAAAACAAATTCCATTGCTAACGACGCTCATCACTTTAAAATTGAAGAGTATAATTTTGAAGTTCACAGGTTTCACTTATTTAGGTTCGGAAATTAACAATAGAAACGATTGTACTAATGAAATCCAAAAGAGAATCACTGTAGCTAATAGAAGTCCTAATGGAATACGAAAATATAAAAAATCGAAATTAATCAAAAAAAAAAAAGTTTCTATTGTATATATAAAAGTCTTTTAAGATCAGTATTAACTTATGCATGTGAAACTTTGTCCATGTCTCGAGCAGATGAGAACATGATAAGTATCTACGCGAAAGGAAGATTTTAAGATTTATTTTTACAGGAATTCAAGAAAATGGAACGTGGCGAAGAAGATCAAATTTCGAGCTCTATCAATCATATAAAGAATATGACATTGTTAACTTCATCAAAATACAACGACTTAAATGAGCAGACCAAGTTGGCAAAATGGACGAAAACCGCACCACTAAAAAAGTCTTCAATGCCCAACCAATTGGCACACGAAGAAAAGGCAGGTCAAATCTAAGATGGATTGATGTCCTGGAAAAAGATCTCCTAGTTTTGAGAACTAAAAATTGGAGAACACTAGCAGGAAGAAGGCTACCCTGGTAAAGACTTATTGAGAAGGCCAAGGCCCACCCTGGGCTGTCGAACCACTGAGGAAGGAAGGAACGACGCAAATACTAGCATTTTATGCAACAGAGAAAAAGAAGAAAAAATTTAACTGATGATGAAAATACTTGTTTCTGAAAAAGTTCACGCTAGTTTTAAGCGACGATAAGCAGAATACTATTTTTGTTTGCTGGGATTGTACGTATAGTCGAAATGTTTTCATAAAAATACGAGATTCTATAATGTACAAATATTTGCTTAATTTACAAGGGAAGGGCACGACTAAAGAAATTCATTTGGTTAGACTTTGTGTACTAGTAGTACTACTTTAGGGTACATTGGCGCTACACATTGTACCCTACATTGGGGGTTGAACACCTGTTCAACCCCCAATGTAATAGCGCTGAATGGCCAGTCAATTCGGAGAAAATAGCCTTCGAAATTCATGCTTAGCTTTTATATAATTAAATTTCAGTTTTCGCCAGCGATGTAATGGCTTGATTGGTAAAGTACCTGTTTACCACGCGATAGGCCAAGGTTCGAGTAGCGCAAACGATCATTTGTTTTATTTTTTAAATTCATTTAATTTTTTTTTACAATTAAATAAATTTATATAAAAAAGAATTATTAAATATTTGATTATAAAACAATTAAATTAATAGTATATAACGTAAGATATGTTATTTTTATTATATTAACTAAACAATATTTTCTTATTAATTATTATAATATAATGTATTTCATATTATAAAGCTATTTGTAACTAATTTTTATATAAAATATTATTTAATATTTGTTATAATATATTTTTATAATAAATATTATTTATTAATAATTATATTCATAAAATACCATATAAATATTTATATAATTACATTAATTATTTTACTTTTTAAAATACAAAATAATTATCTAAAATATCATTTAATATTTAATAAACCTTTTTTAAATACATTTAATTATTTTTACAAGTAATATAAAAAAAAAACATTTTTAAGTCAATTCTTACTTAGATCAACAAAGAAAAATTTTATTTCAGCTACTTTTTATTAAATAGTTGCACAATTAATATAAATATGTAATCACATATGACAGAATCACAACATTAAGTGGTATTTAATTTTTATTCATTATTATTAAAGTATCGTATTGTCATCCAAAACAATCGTTTGTATAAAATTTCAGTTCAACTGAATGCTTTAAAACGTGAGAAAATTTTTTTTTAAAGTTTTGACCAAAGTCTCTAAAAACGAAACCAACGTGGCTGTATCTGTAATTCTTTAAAAATTTAATTTCAATAAATTATGATTAAATTATCGTATTTTTACCCAAAACAATAGTGTATAGAAAATTTCAGCTCAAATGAGCGGTTTAAAATGTGAAAAAAAACCCTTTTCAAGTTTTGACACAAGTTGCCAAAATGGTCGCTAAGTCACCAAAAATGATGCCAACGTGGCTTTATTTGTAATTCTTTGAATAATTAGTTTTAATAAATTAATTTTTATTAATTATAATTAAATTACTGTATTGTCATCCAAAATAATCATTAAAATAACATTTTAGCTCAATTGAGCGTTTTAAAATGTATTTTATAAACGATTGAAAATTCCATGAAGATAAATAAATATAGAGAGATTATGCTTATACTTTTAAATAAAATGCATTTTGTATACATATGTACTTTTTAAGAGAAAGTTTCTGCAAAGAGCAAAACTTGGCAACACCGGAGCGCGTGAACTGATTAGCTGGAAACACAAGACAGTTTTTATCGCGTGACTATGACGTCACATGAGTTTTTGAATTGATAGGCTAGAATCACGTGCTTTCACTATCATGTGACTATGACGTCACATGAATTAACCTCATTCATGTAGTCACATGATAAAAACAAACACGTGGTTTCCTTTGAATTCGAAACAAACAATAAACTAATTTTACTTGTTCTATTTGTAAAACTCAGATAAAATCTCAAATTTCATATTTGGGTAAAGATGTTTAAATGTTAGAAAAAAAAAATTTCTTCAAAAAGATTTTTTTAAATTAAAAAAAATATATACATTTTATGTTTATACTTTTAAATAAAATGCATTTTGTATACATATGTACTTTTTTAAGAGAGTTTCTGCAATGAGCAAAACTTGGCAACACCGGAGCGCGTGAACTGATTAGCTGGAAACAGTAGATAGTTTTTATCATGTGACTATGACGTCGCATGAGTTTTTAAATTGATTGGCTGGAATCACGTGGCTTTCACTATCAAGTGACTATGACGTCATATGAATTGAGCCCATTGTGTATTAGTATTAACGTCGCACTGGAGCACATAACAGACGTGTTTGGACAACTGCGATGCTTCGTTCACGAAATGTGGCCACCGGGATTTTATAAAAAAGTTACAAATTGGCGAAACATCCAAAGAGATAGATTTGATATTAGATATCAGTGTAAGTTAACACTGTTCGTGAAAGATGGGCACTGAGGCGTTCAGTGTCCAAGAAATCAGATATTCCTAAAAAATGTGTCCATATAATGAAGAAACCACCATTAGTTGCTTCAAAAGTATATCCGCAGATATTGAAAAATGGCTGTTTCATATTGCAAATATTTAGTTCCACCTAAAAATTTCTTTTCTTTATTTTGAACTAATTTTTCATTTTAATTTTTACAGTTAATTTCATTAAAAATTCTCTTCCATATTATTATCGTTTGCTTTAATTCAATAACTTACTAAACTTATAACTAATTTATCTGATTGCTTAATTTATTTCCTCATATATAATCGTCTGTTGTTAAAGTTATATTGCTTAAATTGGCATCTTTTGTAACTATTCTAAATGTGTTTTTAGTCAGAAAAAGAACTATATAAGATCGACGAGTTGAAATAGAAAGTTGGAAATAAAATTCTTGAACATGTAATGAGTATTTTTGGCTAAAAGAATATTTCAAACTAATTGTAATCTTATTAACACTTTATACTTCTAAAAACATATTTAAATAGCATCTCTAATTACCTGTTGCATTCACAGTGAATCATTGTAGGTACAGTGGGCATCAAAAGTGTCAGTACACTTACAGTATCCTATAAAATTAAATTGTTTTCAACTAATAAAAATTAATATATCAGAATTGTAATTTTTTTTATAATATTTGCAACTTATTCTTATTCAGGGTTCAAATTGGTCTTAAAGCTACACCGTAAAAGCTGGACCATATTAAAAAGAATGTCATAAAACAGAAGATAAATATTTAAATTTTTCAGTGATAATATGCATGATAAATTAGAGACAACTCATAACTTGAAAAAATTTTTTCACCATTATGAAATTGATAGATTTATTACAATGAGGAAAAACAAAAATAATAAATAGAATATCCTGCAAAAAGCTTAACTACTTTTAAATAAATGAAATGAAATTTAACATGCTGACTGCCAACTACAGGATAACTTGCGATTTGCGTTATTGCTTAGGATGCCAACTAACCTTGTAGTTTGTTCACTAAGTTTGTAAATATAGGCTTTTTATACTGGAATCCTCAAAAGTACTATGGCAGTCAGCATATATTAATGGAACTCTACCTTGATCTCTTTGTTACACTTATATCAATCAATAACCTTAGTATGTCGAAACTTTAACGATTTTATAAATTAGTTCCAAGGGGGAAAATATTGAATCAAAATAAAAAAAAATTACTTTTTTCCTTCAGTTTCTTTCTTAAATGTGCATTGCAGGTAGAAACTATAATTGCAACATTCAGACTGCTGAATGTATATTTTCCTAGTTCCTCTAACAGAAAAATTTTTTTTAACTCATTAAAATGGAAATGGATCGAAAAAAAGGAAGTCGCTAATTAATTTTTCTAAACAAGGAAAAAAATTTTAAATTTATGCCAATCACAAGTTAGATCAACCTTTATTCAATAAAAATGTAACACATAAATGTATTGTCCTGTTTTTGAAATCAACAATACAGATTAGAACTTTAAAATTTTATGTTTTATAGCACATAAATGATTCATAAAAGTTAATCACAATAAAAAAATAACATTTGTAAATAATGATTACAATAAATTACTTTTCTTATATGGGTATTGATGTGTGTGTATTCATATTCATATAACTATCACTGGGGTACAATTACCAGTATAGCATATTAAAAGTCAACTGTGGTAGACAAAGCACAAAAAATATTTCTTTCAAAAAAATTTTGATTGTTTGTTTTTAACTGTATTTATTTACAGACAAATTTTAATAGCCATACCCTGATTCTTTCTTTTTAGCAACAATATTATTTTTTAACTTTTTCTCACATAAAGGAAAGGATACATTTTGATACATTACAGAAAAAAAATTCCAAAATGCAATCAGATAGAAAATTAGTTTTGATATAGCATTAGAAATATATTTTAAAAATAGAATACATTATGCTGTAATTCTGTAGTTCCAAATAATCTCTTAATTTATTACTTTTTCAAAATAGTTTTTACATATTCTTAACAAAAACAGAAAAAAACCATTAAGAAATAATGAAACTCTTAATTATAAAGCAAATTGAAATTGTTACACACAGAATGAAATAAAAAATAAAGGAAAAGATTACATAAGTTAATAAATTCAACACAAAAATAAAATAAGCAATACAGTTTAAGAATGAAGCATAAAACCTGTTTTAACAGAAGATAACCAACACGCAAAATATATGAAAATAACATTCAATAAAACACAAAACAAATTTAACTAACAAAACTTTTTTCTAATTCATAACTTAAATTTTTTTAATAAAGCTCTAAGGTAATTAATAACAATGATTGAAAAAGACTAAAAGAAAATCTCTTTGGCATTAAAATATGACACAGAGATCTATAGACTAAATAAACTTTTATATATATTAAATATATAAAACACAGAAAATCAAATAATATAACAACAATAATTTTAAGAATAACTTTATTTAAAATGATACAAATTTTATACAGAAAATGTAACAAGAAGCCATACATTTTTTCATTCACTGCAATTTCGAAAATTTATAATTAGTTATGATATGGAATCATAAGTATAATTTATGTAGTGATGGAAGATGGATTTCTTTTTATGTGTTTTTACGATGATTAATGTAGGAAAAATCCATAAATATATTAAACTAACTCCATTTAAAAATTCACAAAAAATCATTTCTTAAATAAAAAATACACCAAAATTTATATTTTAAAATTATTCAAAATTTCATAAATTCTAAATTAAGATCACATCAGTGTAATCACGGGTCTCAAAATGGGAAAAACTCAATCTCACTTATGATACCATGTTCTCTGATGTGATCATAGTCCTGAACTAAATATAAGTAAATAATTTTCTTTAAGTACAAATTATAAATTATATTTAAGTGTGTAGCAAACTGATTTTTAAAAAAAATTCAGCTTAATTTCTTAATTGCTATGAATATTGCCCACTAATGTTAAATCTTGCATCCAATGCATATTTTTTCCAACATTTAAAAAATAATGCATAAAGTTAACATAATTTGTAATTAAAAAAGCAATAATTTAATCAAAATATTAATACAAAAATACCAAATTAAAAAAAAATGCTAGATTCAAATTTATTTTTAAATTAGCATTCATTTTTAATCACATGATAAATTAATATAGTCTATAGAATATGCCTTGTTTATATTTTTTTTTTAATTTAAGTATTTAAAATACTAAAATAAAAAAACAGATGAGTCCCACAACTTTTTGACTAACATTTAAATTTACACATTCATATTTTGCAGACTATCTTTCAATAAAAAGAACAATATACATGAAAAAAACAGTACATAATAAAAATATAGTCTGATGGCATAAAATTATCACTACTCCACGCAAATGTGCAAATAAATATGATGAGTTAACATTTAGAAGGATCATGTAGTGTCCCCATTTGGTTTAGTCTCACTATCTGTTAACATTCCACCATTTAACTGCCATAATGGAATATTATTCTTTTTTATAGCAGCCTGAAAACATAAAGGTAATTTTAGAATAATAATTTCATGTCATGAAATAAAATTTTTTAAATAAGTGCATCATTTTTTCAAATTAAAAAAAATTAAATAATATTATTTATGACTTTACTGGTGTAGCTTTAATTATGTTGGCAAAAGTTTACAACAAATTTAATTCAAATTTTAAATTAAAATGCTATAAAAACACATAATAATTCATTGCTATATTGTTTCCTGATTATTTAAATTCAAAGTAATTTATGGTAAACTACAACATTTTAAATAAGAATGTATAAAATAAAAGATGTTTAGTACTCAAAACAATCAATTGAGATTTTAGAAAATATAATATAACAAATCTTTAAGGTATAATCTTTAATTATTATTTCTAAAATTTTAAAAATAATAAACCATTCAAACCATTTATTATTATTAAATCATTATAATTCAATAATAATACACATTTTACTGAACAAAGCAAATTTTGCAAAACTTTTATCACTGTAATTTTCAACATAGAATGATTACATGAAATACAAGAATAAAAATTAACATAACAGACTATAATCACATTCTATTCCATGCAAAAAAAAGTAAAACACATAATAAAAAAAGAATTATTTACAATGAGAAGCCACAGAAATCTGTAGAATTTTACCTTTCTTATAAAAGCTATTATCTGTTCATATACTTTATTTAGTACACTACCAAATAAATTCTTCCATATAAAGAAACAGGTATTGTTTGAAAAAAAATAAGCATTCCAATAAAAAACAAATAACATAATTCAAGAAAGAACTACAATTTTCCAAAAAGAAGATATGTTTTACAGTAAATATACAAAAAATAAGTGAAGATATATTGTATATTATTCACATTGCACTCAGAATCAACATAAGGGGTACTGATGATAAACCTCTTTAATTTTGTACCATGGTAATGATGAAGACAATACCTGAGCTCTCTCTGGCACTCTACTCCCCAAACTTTGAGCCTTACATTTTTTGACATGTTACCTTTGAAATTTAACCTACATCGGCATAATCTTGAAAAGGTGTTTCATATCAAGAAAAAAATTAATGTGATAATTGCATAGCAAAAACAACAACATAAATAATGATACTGACTGAAATTACAAATGAACTGAATAATATAATAGACGAATTCTAGAAAGATTGGCTAGTAAAACAAGGAACATGAGGATTGATTTAGGCAGTTGAAATAAGGGATTGTTAATGAGCTAATTACCTTACATTTTATGGCATGTTACCTTTGAAATTTAATCTACATCGGCATAATCTTGAAAAGGTGTTTCATATCAAGAAAAAAATTAATGTGATAATTGCATAACAAAAATAACAACATAAATAATGATACTGACTAAAATTACAAATAAACTGAATAATATAATAGACGAATTCTAGAAAGATTGGCTAGTAAAACAAGGAACATGAGGATTGATTTAGGCAGTTGAAATAAGGGATTGTTAATGAGCTAATGTTTTATAATTTTAGAGCAGAAGCAATTACTTTACAAATAACTTGCAAAATTAACATAGGTCCAGTAATATAATATTGCTATACTTGTTATTTTCCCAATACAAAAAAAGCAGTACATTCCATTGATGACACATTTTAAAGGGGCTAATTAAGGTTGAAAATTAAAAATTAAATTATTAAGGGCCAAAAGGTATTTTTTTAAACTAAATGAATTTATAGCTAAAAATTTACAAAAACTATTGGAGTATATTTAAATAGTACTTTCTCAGAGAAAAACAGTTAAAAGTAAAAGTCAAAAAATGCATAAATCAATAAAATTCAATGCAAAAAAGTCTTACAGAAAGTTTTCAAAAGAAACTTAACAATCAATGGAACTTTTAGAAAAGGGATGAAAGAAGAAAATTTCAACAATGCATTTATAAAATTAGTATTTTGTAGCTTAGGGGCGGGGGGACGAGTTCATTCAGAAATGTACAAATTACACTTAATAACACTAGGTCTAATGTTGACAGAACACTTCATAATTCAGAACCATTGTGAAATAACAAGGACAACACCAGAGCTTTTAGCTCCCTATCCTAGTTTCCACACCATAATATGAAAGAGGCACACAGTTCCATTTCCCCAAATAAATTATATTATTACGTATCAAAGATCTTTGGTAGAGGCAAAATTTCAGCATGTAGCCCAGTATGAAGATTTGGTATATGACTAAAATTTGATTTATAGAAAAGTCAAATGCTCAGATTCGAGATCACCTTCGGTTCAAAAGATAGAATTGACTGAAGGGTATATTAGGAAATATCACAAAAGAATGAATATATATATTGTATTAGAAGATCCACATGAAAATTGCATGCCTTGTTTGAAAAAAGCTAGATTTTAATGATGCAGAATATGTGGATGTGAACGGCCCATCTGAAACATAATTTCCTTTAAAATTTATGTCTCAAAGAGAAGTTTCACAGATTAAATGAGTCTTCGAGAAATATTGAGGAATATGTATGGAAACATACAAGTTAGAAAATATTATGTATACTTTCCAACTTTTGAAAATGACTATGCATAAAATAAAGCAAGATTGATATTTTGCAGAAGCTTTTAAAATAAAATTTCACGCATATTCTCAAAATAATGCATAAACAACATTTTAAATTTTATAAAATAGTGCATGATAAACAAATATTTTTTAAATAGCAAAGAAAATTTTAAGAAATTTTTAATTTGTCTGAGAAAATTACTTTTGTATGAACTTAATTTATTAAAACTCGTATACTAAACTCAGTGGCACAACAGCCCATGAGAGTCAAGGCATACTGTGTCCATCTCAGTTTTCATGACTTTGGGCACTGAGGTGCATGAGCAGATGTTCTGGTCAAGTAGTCAGTCTGACTCAAAACCACTAGTTTTTTAGTTCCCAAGCAAGCTTGGTACTCAATTATCAACCCATTGAAGGGATAAAAGGCTAAGTCGACCTTGCCCACCTCGAGGTTTAAAACTCATAATAAGGTAAATTTAAACCATGTATATACTGTGTTACACACAAAAAAGCAATTACTTAATAATAAAGATGATTTTATAAAAAATACAGTAAAGTAAATAAAATTTCAGATTATATTTAAAAAAAGAATCTTTTTTTTTTTTTACAAAAACAGAAGTTAACAACCAAGAAGAAGTTGATGTCAAGACTATGACAAAGCGATAACATCAAGTTCATGAATGCTTAAAAATTTGTGATGCTTCTGAACTATGCAAACTTTATAAGTAGTAATATCTTGAAAGCATCTCAAATTTTTAAATGTAAAGAAGCAGCATCCTTTTCTGGCACCAACTGTATTAAATTACACAGGTAGCCAATAATTAAGTTCTTAGTTGTTTTATCCTTCAAACTGATAGTGACATTTTCCCCCAAGCATTAATGTGATATTATCTGCCATAAATGAAACTAAATGTTCAAAGGATATCCCACATTTTTTAAAATTCTTACATGATGAGTTGACTAACATTTTCTCCAGTGGAATTTTCAATCAAATTTGGAACTGCAAAAAGACCACTTTGAAATAGACATTTTGCAGGATCAAAGCAAGTGACCACAACAGGGTATAATTCGTAGTTAATATAATTACTGCCATCAGATGCTGCTGCAAAACGACCTTGTTTCATTCCTTTAATAATGCATCCTCACCTAATAGAAACCAGTTCATTACTCACAGCAGATGTTTAAGTTAGATAACATTAACCTTTTTTTAAAATTAAATTATTTTTTATTTTCAAATTTGTCATTAAATTTGCTTAAATTTAAAAATACCGTTTGAAAAATGTTTATATTTGTATTTCACTCCCCCCCCCCTCCCAAAAAAAGCCACAGCACACTTGAATCCAACACAATAGCAGAAATGTTTATGTATGCATGGTTTCTCCTACATCAACTTACAAATAATCACAATTTCTATACTTGCTTGTGAATTAAAGATAAAGATTTTGTTAAAAGCTGAATATTTCCTATTGGAAACAATTATTTCTTTATATTAAAATTTGCTTTCTACATTTGAAAAAAAGCAACATTTTTTACAATCTATTTTCTCATATATATTATAATTTATTACAGGGATTTCACATTTTGTTCTAAACAACTAGCCATGATTAGAGAGGAGTCCTATTTTTAAGTGTCGATCAATGAGAGAGTGCCGTTCGTCTACATGGTTGTAGTTAGCCAGTCAAAGTAGTTATGTGCAGAGGTAGATTGAGTTGTACTGGGCAAGAAGTTTACCCAAACTGACACATATAGGGCTGGGAATTCATCACACACACATATATATATATATATATATATATATAGGCCAATTCTCTTCTAACAAGAGATAACATCCAAACAATAACATTCGACAAACACATAGACAGCAGGAAAATCACACAATGAAGGACAAAAGAGTAATCGAGATAATAAATATAAAATGGATGCTGCAGTGTTATGAACATTACTGACTTAGGACAGTTATTATATAAAAAATAATTTATATAAAAGTGGGGTTGAACACGTTTTTTAGCCAGCCAACCTTCCCCCTTTTTTTGTAAATAACACTGAGCAAAAACCAATAGGAAATAATGGATAGAAATATCTAAATCCATATATATATAAGCTAAAATCCTAAGTATACCTTTATCACAATTATGAAAATCAAAACTATTTCAGTGAGATTACCTTTAAACACTTTTGATACTCTTGGAACAATGGCTCACAATCATTAATATTACCTCCTTTGTTTTTCAAAAATTTCTCAGAATACCATGCATTAAAGCATGACTCGTAATTTTTTTTCAGTTCTTTGCAATCTTTGCCTATGCTGTCCATTTTCATACTTCAAAGGAAGAGAATTCAAGAAATGCAGATGTTTTCTTCAAATTTCGCTTTAATCTAAACAAAAGACATTGGTTTAATAAATACAAATATTAAGAAATATATACATAATTCATGCACCTTCAAAAATTGGATAGTTTTCAATATTAAATTCAGTGCTTCTTAATAGAAAAAAAGATGCTTTAGGAGATATGTAAATATAAAGATTATTCTCTTCTTGATGTACATTCACTGAATAACTAAAATTTCAAAATAATCATTGTTTGATTAATAAATCTTTTAAATTAAATAAAAAAGACAAAATTTTCTTTTTTATATTTCTCTCCAACATCTATACCACAGTTTATATATATACTTAATAATCATATACTAAATTGCCATAAATCTAATAAAGCAATAAATAAAAATATAACAAAACAGTATAAATCAATATAAACGGATCTCTTGATTTTGAGCTATGGATAAGTGATAAGGTTGACAACTGAGATTGAAAACACTTTAAAAAGCAGGTATAAAATAAGCATCTGAAAACATTGAAAAAGTCTTGAAGTTTGCTCGAAATACAGCAAGATTTATTCATAAGTCAAGTTCTCTGTTTTACCCATTCATTTATGATTAAAAGTACATTATTACATTCAATGACTTCCTTCAAAAAAGATAACATATTTGCATGTAAGAATAAGTAAAAATCTTACTTTTTCCAGAAAATTAAGATATTAAGTGAAAAAGAAGACAGACCAGTCTCTTTTCAAAGGTCTTAGTCTTTTTTTCCCCCTCCATCCATCTTTTATCTAGTTATATTCGACCTTAGATTAGATTAGATATATTATTGCATCATTATAAATTAAGTGGCAAAAAAAGTTAATGTAAACAGTCCAAATGGCAGAATTATCGAACCATTAAATCCCAATTAAGCCAAATGGACATACAGTTTTTTTATGGGGAATATTTTTTTTTATTTTGTTCTTTCCTTATTGCTTCCTAATATTCTTCTCCAAGAAACTGAAGTGTTCATTTTCAAATTCTATTTATAAAAGGTATTAGATCTAAAGGAGTTAATGATTGTTACAGCTAACAAATTTTTTTCATGGATATTTTAGGATTAATGATCATCCAATTTTGAGGAGTGATATTTTTAGGGACAAATATCATTGCTCACATCTACAAAAATATTTTTTTTTAATTTCAAAATACTTATGTTTTATTTTTTTTCACACTACTTTATGAAACTGGGACAAATTTTAAGAAATTAACAATATTTTTTTTAAATAAAATTTAGTTACAATTTTACTTATTCTTGTTTTCACTTTTACACTTTGTAATTATTGACACATGTTCCATCTTTTACTGAACTTCAACATCTTAAAAAGATCATAACTTAATTTATTACCCTGTTCTATATGACCGATATTTCTTAAAATTCATCAAGCTTTATTTAAATTCTTCATAAACAAAGGCAATACAACAATATTGTTCTATACATGTACTGAAATCTAATTTTTAAAACAAAGGACTAATTAAAAATTGGAGTTATCACAGAAGAGTACTTTTGGCAGATAATGAAAGCAGATAAATTGAAAATTATGATGTGTTAGAATTTAAAATCATAAAAGATGAATTCACTTCAAAGATACCTTGTTTTACATGATAAAAGACATTCATTTAAAAGTATTCAAGTTAACTTAATTTCACATAATTTAAAATCCTGATAAATAATAGTAATTAATATTTAATTCCTATAAATAATTTTAAGTGTGTAATACAAAAATGTATGCAGATGTGTGTTGTAATACATTAATAGAATTCTTTAAAATTTACTTATTCTTCCTTTAAAGAACAGGAGACATGACATATGGTTTACTTTTCAGTGTTACAATACTTTTTTTTTTTCAATAATACACATTCTTTGCTATAACCAAGATTTACGAAAAATGAACATTAAAAAAATTACATTAGGCTTACGATTTTATACTTCGTTTTCAAAAGTATTTTTCGAAAAGTACTCAAACTAATTTTAAGTAAAAGTACTGTACTTTTCTAAAATTCTAAACGTGAACACAGATGTATAAAGGATATTAAAATATCTTGTAATGAGAAAACCAATCGAAAAACCAATGTAGAACTGTTGAATATGATTATACTGAGAGACATTACGATATAAAAAGGAGTCTCTTCATATTTTTAATAGAAAGTGACTAGAACATCTTCCATTTTATCAAAAATAATCTGTCCATAGGGTTACTCGTGTACATATGGGTATATATATATAATAAATGAGAAATTAATTCTCACCTCACAAATAATAGAAATATAATATGTAAGTGTAAAGGCAAAAGAACTGGAAAAAAAATCACTTGAAAAACCATTAAAAATAACGCAGCATGAATACTACAGAAAATTACTTTCACATGCTGGAATTCACTTGTTAATTTGTTTACATTCATGATACCTCACATGTTGTTAGAACGAGGAAAAACCTTCAATGAAAAAGAGCTCCGACTGGTTTGAGTCACAAACATGGACAACCAATGAAAATGCAGAAGATATGACGTCAGAATCTGGTGATCACGCAAATATTTAACATACCGTCGAGTAACATGTTAAACATGTTAAATAATTTGCATTAAGCAATATTTTAGATATGATTATTTGTAAAATTAGATAACCCTAGGTTGAAAAATGCGTTTTTAGCCAAATATGGTTTTATTTTTAATTGTGAGACACTTTGCTTTTAAGATTACTAAAGTGTACGAAGCAGATGATCATTTCAAGGCATCATTAATGTGAATTTTACGGTTCTAAAACTGTGACTGAGATTTCATTGTTTCAAATTCGGTAGTTTCTTATTATTTAATGAAATAGTTCGTTCAGTCTGCTAGTAGTTTCGTACTAGGGGTTTGAATTATCATTTTACCGCCTTTTTTCATACCTCATAAAACAGTAAGCTCTCGGAAAACGTGTTCAGATTCTGCCAATAGCGTTTCACCGGCAAATCTTTTTTCTTTTTTTAGTCGTTTTTGTATAATGGGATATTGTGGTGTTTTTTCATTATTACGTTGGGAAGAGGATAGCTCCTCAGCATTAGAGCATATTTGTATCCGGATTTGGTTAATTGTTAACATCTTACATTTTTATTTGCGTATATTGATACATACTGTAAAAACTGCGCAATTAGAATAAATTAACTTTAATATGGGTAGTGAACAGAAACCATTTGTTCCGAAAACTCCGACTGACTTTCAGAAATTAAAATTGGAGCGACTGATGGCAAATCCTGTGAGTATAATGTTAAATTCTAGATATGTGTAATAATTTGTATTGCTTGATGTTTTTAAAAAGTTTGATTGTAATTTGTTTTTAATAATTTTTACTTAGTGTGATGACCAATTTTTTTAAATTAATTAGGTTTACATAAGAATAAATGAATAGTTTTAAGACTGTGCCTTCTAAATAATTAAAGTTCTGAAAACATAAGCCATGCAAGAATATTATTTGTTACAATTTTGTAGGCATCAAATCGCTATAATATGTTAATGTTATACTGTGCATTATATGATCGGTTCAAGTGTAGTATAGGGGGGGCCACTTCGGATTTGGCTATTTTTCTTTGGATTTGGCGATTTTTATCTTCATGTTATGGTGAGATATCGAATTCATTATAAAATAAATAATAAATAATTCCGAAAAAGTACCTTGGCGAACACTTTTAGTCGCCAAAAAAATGGACTGTGCCAGGTGGCCCCCCTATACTACACTTGAACCATATGATCTTTCGTTTGTAATTAGTGATATAATATAAATTTACTTTTTCTTGAGGTTCCATTGTTGTGTAACTCATACTAATTTGTTTAAAAAGTGATTCTACAAACTATTAGGTTTATAATTTTAGGCTTCTGAATTCGCATTTGAAGCACATTTTTTAAAATTTGTGGCAATAAATGAAATAGATGGGCTTTTAAAAATTAAAAAGTATAGAGAAAAAGTTCTTATTTAACAATTTCTCCTAAAGATGAAAGGCATTACTTGCATGTCTCTTTATGTTTTAAACCTGTTGATAACAGCTGATCAATCTCCATTTTTTTGCTTTTATGCCTTACTTATTAAGCTTTGTAGGAGATAAGCATATTAAATAGAGTACATAATGTAGTAATATTTAAAGCTAATGTAGCTGATAATAAAAAAAAAAAATTGAAGACTTAATCTCTATGTCTAAATTGAAAACATTTGACATTTTGTATATGTCTGTAATATCTATAATTTTTTTTAATAGGAGAAACCTGTTATAATACCTGAGATGCCAAGAGAAAGAAAAGGTTTTACAGTGCCAGAATTTGTTCGCAATGTTATGGGTAAGTTTGGATGAGATCTTGAAAATGAATTGCATTTAAATTCAAAAATGTATTTGAAATAAAAAAAAAACTAGTCTTCTGATGGAAATAGTTGGTAAAATTGCTAAAATAAAAATTATAGTTTAACAATATATATTTTTAATAATATAAATTTGTTTAGTTCTTGCTGTATATTTGAAGAACTAAATTCGTTCTGTTGACATAACTTTTCAAACAGCATATCTTAAGACAACATCTAATTCTAAAAATGTTAATGTTCTTGTAATTATGTATAAACCCCATGCAGTTGTTGACCTATCGTGAATGACAATCTGAATAATACAGCCTTAAGGCTGATTAGTTTCATAATAAAATTAGTTACTAAAACTCAAATCTTTGTTAATTTGTTTCTGGCATTCAGAGTAATTTTAAAGTGAAGTTTAGTATTTTATAAATAATAGTTGTTGTATTGAAATCCTCTTTCTTCTTGTATACCTATATGCAAGGATTCGGTTAGTCTTCATCTAATTCTATTGAAGCAATACCTAATATTTGTTATGTGAACTGTTTATTAAAATGGCATTTGTGCAATCAAGGTTCTCTTAAATAGATTAGATTTTATTGTACTTGCATATTATTGAAGTCTTTGAATTAAATGAATCTTTAAAATTATTTAAATCTTTTTACTTCCTGGATATGATTTCTTTCTGCGAGATTGAGTGAAATAAGGCTTTAATGTCATACTTCCAAAGATTTTATGTTAATGATAAAGATTTTATTAATTATTTAGGGCTATATTCTTAAATAGAATTTGCATTTAATTTCATTTATTATTACTTTATATTAAAAAAAAGAAATGAATGAATATTTTATCTGCAACAAAGAATTTTAAATACTTTGATACATTTTGCAATTCAGATTTTTAAAGTTGTCGGGTGTGAAAGTACTTTTAATTATAATTTATAGCTTTTCAAAAACTGAAATTTGATTTACTATTTATCAATTGTCTTAGAATAAAATCATTCTTGAATTTGAAAGAAATGTAAGGTATCTTGCATTATTAATGATAGTGAGGTATAACTTATGGTGGAAGATATTTTTTTGTAGAATGCGTGTGTGAAAATTTTGTTGCTTGCATATTATCGTCACCTGTTGACGACATTATATGAAAAGAAGCACATGGTTGCCAATTCAGTCCATACGACACTCAAGAAATCACAGTTGCCAACTTGGTGAGTTATTAATAGAGTTTGATAGAGTTGGCGATTGTTGCGATAATACATAAGTACCAAAATTTTTAAATTAATGCTTTTGTTACAAAACTATAGATGAAAAGATTAAATTTTATATTATCTGATAAGTACTTATTCGTTAAAAGAATATGCTACTGATATATAGTTAATGATTTTGAGAATTACTTCATTCCTTTTGGCTTTTTAGTGTCCTACTGTGTTGCTATAATGGTTTTCTTTTGTTTTGGAAAAATTTATAAGAAATAGTGTGATTCCATTAGTATAATTTTTGAGAAAGTATTAAAATTATGGTTGCTATAAAAACTAGGAGAGGAAGGAATTGGTTTTATGCAGTGCAGATTTATCCATTGGGTGCTTGGGGCAGGGGCCCAGATAAGCTGGACTTAACCGGATCTAAAAGCCCCTCCGTTGGATCCAACTGTGCCAAGGAGGCCCATGGATCTTCTGCCCCCAGGGCTCGAAATGAACTTAAACCGGTACTGGTTTTATAAAAATAAATGTATTTGAGACTAATTGAAGATTTTAATTTTAAATTATATATTATGTAACTATTATAATGTAAGGTAACTGTATTGAAATGCCTTGAAATAGAATGTTTTATGTTAAGTAATTTTCTAATATACTTTTTACAAATTATTTAGGGTCAAGTGCTGGAGCTGGAAGTGGAGAATTTCATGTTTATAGACATTTGAGAAGAAAAGAATATACAAGACAAAAAGTGATTGACGAGAAAGCTGAAAAGGTAAATACAACATAGTTATTTCAAAGAAATATTCAATTATGAATACTATTGGCTGTTTCTCAGGGGTCTTTGCATGTATTAACTATAAGTTAAAGAACGATTTAAATATTTTACATGGTGGTAAAAATGGGAAAGTTCCTAAATGAAAAATTACTATTGCATAAGTAAAATTAATTTTTTAACTTTTACAATTGTTTTTAGTTTAAGATAACTCATATAGGAATTATTCTAGGTGTAAAATAATATAATTATATATATATATATATATAAGTGGGTGATAAATTATGTATGTATGGCTGTGTATATTATATACACAAGATATTCGCTTAGTACTTTTAACCTATTTTGAAGTATTGCACTAAAGGAATCTGCTGTAAATGAAAAATATTTATATTTTCTTAAAATTAATGGAACTAAAAGGTAAATAAATTAAAAGGAAACTTTTTTGAAAACAAGCTTTTATTTAAATGCTCTAAAAAGAATAACAAACTTTTCTTTTAAAACTTTTTTTGCTATCAACATACAATATCGTTACACAATTTATGAAATAAAAGCTTGTCGCAAGATTTAAGTACTTCGTTTGAAAATTTTAAAAATTAAAATCAATCGGATAAAGTTATTTAATTGCTTGTTTATATACACAGATAAATCTCATGGCAAGCTTTTATATCATAAATTGTGTAATGACATTTTGTAAGTTGATAGCAAAAAAAGTTTTCATAGGAAAGTTTGTTATTCTTTTTAGAGCATTTAAATAAAAGCTTGTTTTTTTTACTTTTAATTTATTTTTTACTCTCGAGTTACCGGTAGACAGGTTTCTCAGTCTCTGGTCATCTCATTCAACGTATCTTTGTTGCAAGGTCGTTTGCCGGTTAATTTTGAACAGGCTAGCTCAGGGGTACTCAACCTCTTTTCCCACCAGGCCACGTACATGCGATAGATGGCCACACTTGGGCCACAACAACAGGATAATGGGGGTGGGGGATAAACACTGCAAGACCAAAACAACATTAGAAAAAGCAAAATTAATCAAAATACAGGGCAGAATAAAAAGCTAACAGGGGTAAAAGGTTTTTAATTAATATCTTTTGAGTAATTGCAGTATCAGAATATAAATGGTCAAAACATGCAATGTTATCCAAACTAAACGTGTATACAAAATTTCGGCTCAATCGGTTAAAGACATCAGCTTCAAAATTGAGTTGCATGATTCCACCCGAACAAATTACATTGCAAGTTAAATAAAAGCTTGTAAAATATCTGTCAATTAAAAAATCGACCACTTTTTTTTATTATTTATTTTTTTCTTTGTATATTATGCAATAGCATGAAGTATCATTTTGTAATTTTTGCCTTGTTTCAAAACTCCATCACCCTATTTGAATCATTTTCTTCAATCAATCTACATGCTCTTCCAATGGCATTGAAGGAATCTTCAAGATTATTTGTTGTGAGGCTTTTTTTTCTATTTGAATATTTTCTTCAAATACATTTTTTATCTTATTAACCTACAGATTCGTTGTCTAATGGCTGTGATGCCATTTGATTTCACTCAATCATGTTAGAATCATCTAAGTTAAAACCTAAATTATGTCCTAATTTCAAAATTTGTGTGGTCGCATAGCTAAGTAATCATTCATGAACTCATGGCTAACATTTTTAAATCAGGGGTAGGAAACCTAGTGTCACTAAAGACTTACTTTATAGAAGAACTGAGGCTCAAAATCCTCCCCTTGGCATGGCTTGGAAGCTTGAGGAAGGTACCAGCCCAGATGTCATGCTCATGATTTGACTCTGGTTCAAAATCATAAGATACATCACCAATAGATCTCGTATTGTTTCACAGTGTAATTTAAATCAAATCTAACCTTTATAAATTGCTTAAGGAATGATATATGTAATTTTTAAATAAGAGCAAATCATATTTAAATGGAATCGGATGATAGAAATAAAAAATGCACTTGCAATGAGGCTAGTGTGTGAAATTCAGCTATCTCTGTAGACTGCATTTCTCTTGTACCTCCTCTCTTGGATCAAGTTTGGGCATACATACATGCTAATCATTGCACTTGACCTTGACCAATTGGCACAATTTTTTGGGGTAATATTATTTTAGTGGGGGATTTTTTTTTCGAACATTGTTTTTAATCTGCATAACAATGAAAACAATCTGTATTAATTAAAATATCACTCAAATTGTTTACCTTATTATGAAAAGGTCATTGGTGAGTATAAATGTGTTATGAGAGATATTCCTGTATATATAAATCTTATATAATTTCATCATAAGCAGTATAGGGGTATTGTAAAGAGGAGTTATATTTTTTCAAATACATCTATTTTAAAATATATTATATACTTTTATCTTGAGCAAAACTGTATTTCACAATTATTTGTTTCCTAATTTACATTTGTTTGGCATTTCTGCGTATAGAAAACATACTTTTTGCTTGTTTGGCATTTCTGCATATAGAAAACATACTTTTTGCTAGATATTTCAAAAACGATTATCTAAAAATATTACCTAGAGTGGACGAGTATGAACATGGTTGTATTTAAACTTTTGTAAATTAAAAAAATTTCATTCAGTTTTCCTACTTTCAATGTATAATTAATACATTGTAAAGAAGTTTGTAATGTTTATATAAAACAGGGGGAAAAACCCTGCAAACACATACACACACAGTCTTTTATTTAGGAATTTTCCAATTTATTAATAATATTATATATAAGAAGCACAGTGGCTGAGTGGTTAGTGCATCTCGCTTCCACACCACAGGCCCGAAGTTCAACCCCGAGCTGGGCAAGGTTGACTCAGCCTTTCATTCTTTCTGTGGGTCGATAAAATGAGTACCAAGCTTGCTTGGGAACTTAACTCTGGGGGTTTCGCGTCAGACTGACCACCTGACCGGAACATCCGCTCATGCACCTCAGGGCCCAAGGTCGTGTATACTGAGTTGGGCAAAGTAGGCATTGGCCCTCATGGGCTGTCGCATCACTGAGTTAATATTATATATAAATAACTGCAATTGTGTCCCCTTCCATTTTTTTTAGGTGCATTATATTTTTTTATTTTAATTGCATTTAGTAGTTTGTGTAATAAAATTGTTAAAATGTTTTAAAAATTTAATTTTTATAATTATTTCTTGCAAGTATTGTTGATATAGTTAAAGCTCTATGAACAGGATTAAAGGATTTAATAATATATACCGTATTTCCCTGTATATAATCAGTGTATTATGTATTTAAAAAGTTTCAAATTTCGTTGTGCGTATTATACGCCATTGTGGATAATGTCATAAAAACATTCTCCATCAGAAATATTTACAATAAAGTTTTGAAAAAAAATACCATTTATGTTTTATAAAATAAATAATAGAGATAGCGCTGAAGGCTTTTGCGACTCGACTGACGTATTTCGGCTACAATCAGTTTTATCCAGTTGCATTCAAAAACAAATTCGGTTCATCATAAAGATATTACAATTGCTAGTCACTAGTGTCATTTCGCATTTTGCTATGATTAGAGCTCTTTTGTCCTGAAAATATTAAAGTTCATATATCGTCATGTTGAAGCGGAAGTGTGTAAATTACATGGCTGATTTTGAACTAAACGTTATAGAGAAGGCCACAGAAGTAGGAAATCGGGAAACTGCAAGATTGTTTAATCTTGACAAATCAAATAGTCAATTGTAAGGGGGAAAAAACAAGGCTTCTTTTGAAAATTGCCACCCAAAACTTTTTAATTAGGGACTCGATATAGCACATTTTAGTGAAAATGTTAAGAATGCCGTGAAGTCTGCAACTTATACCTTCAGGACTGAAAGAAATTACAGCCTTTGGACGTTGGAATAACTAGATATTTAAATCAAAAGTTCAGAAATTATGGGAACAATGAATGTCTGATGGAGAAAAAGAATTTTGCAAAAGAAATTTCTGTATTATTTATTACTTATAATTTTTATCATATTGTTTATTTTCTTAATTTTTTCTGACACTGCATTATCAATAGTATATATTTTGGATTATTCGCTGTAAAAATTGCTGCAGATTGTGCAACATTTTGAATTTTTTGTACTCTAAAAAAAGGCTTTGCGGATAATACACCGCTGCGGATTATATACGGGAAAATACGGTAATCTTTTTGCATTGAATACTGTGAATGTGAATTACAAGATTGATTATTAAAAATTGAATTTATGAAATTATTTCTCAAAACTCATAGAAATTTTAAAGTAGAATTAGTCTTGGCAATTACCATTAACTATTGTTTTCAGCGAAATATTTTTTCCTAATTCAGATTTAGTTTGAATATATTTAACTTAAAGTTCATAAGTTAATGTGTTTAAATCACAAGTCCTTAAATGTTTAAAATCAATTATCTAATATTTACCTGTTTAATGCTTAGCTAAAAGGATGACTAATATGAGGTGAGTCATTAAAAGTATATAGAATGATAGCATGTTTTTTAATCAATCAATCAAAAAAAAATATGTTCAAAGAAACTGGTTTCTAACAATTGATTGTGAAAGCTGTTTAGGTTTTAAATGAATGAAATTATAACTTGCCAAGGAAATCAAGGTTTATTTGTAGTGTACATTTGTTTCCTCAAAGTTGTGACATAAGACAGTTTGTCACTTAATTTTTTATTAATGAAAGAGGAAATTAGGGAACTGTAGGGGAAAGAAGCATAAATTATGTTCTGTATATTTTTAGAGTAAAGTATCATAATTGTAAAAACTGTTATATATATATATATATATATATATATTGTAGATTTTTTTCTTTTTTTTTCCATTTGATATGCTTGTTAATTTTTATTTACATTTTCCATAACAGTATATCTTCAGAAATTTCCTGTTAATAAAGTTCTAAATATTTTTTAAACATGGTATTTCTTAATTCTTTGAGAGGTGGTGGTTTAACAATTAAAAAATCATCTATTAGTAATTTTCTTATCTTGCATAAAAATTAAAACAATTTAATAAAAATTGGCCTGCAGATCTTGCAGATCTTTTAGTTATGAGTGAGATTTACAGTCTTTTGTATTACAAAATTCAACATTTTGAGTTAATCTAATAGGGTAGTCTTGGATGTTTTGTATCTATATAAAGGTTAAAAAGTTCACATAACAAAGGCTTTTAACTTTGGAATATTATTTGAATTGTATATTAAGGGGAAAACTAAAATTTCTGTTTTACTTGAATGTTGTCAAAATATCATAGATTTAATGTTTTTTAGGAAAAGCTAGATGAAGAATATCAGCAAAAAATTTTAGAAAATCAAAGAATAATGGAAGAGAGGACAGCTAAAAATAGAGCAAAAAGGTGTGTGTGTATATATATCGTATTTTGTTTCATTGTTCTTCAACTTTCTATTATCCTTTAAAGTAAATGACTAATTTTGTATTATATTGTATTAATTTTTCTGCATATGTATGTTTGAAATAGTTGCAGATTTTTGAAAATGAGATAGTTTTTAAAACTTTGTTAAATTTATTTTGCTTTATATAATAATTTCTTCTGTATTTTGCTAATTCTTAGGAATACAGTTTTATACTCCATTCTTTAACCTCTCCTTTTTCTAATATCATTGGCTTATGCTTATAAAGATATTATCTTTTCTTAGTAGCAAGAGTCCAGATTTATATTCCAGAGACTATTCTTCCTGAGAAAAATACTGTTAAAAATTAAATAATGTATGCTTAAGATGTAAAATGTATATTAAAACTTAAAGTAAATTCAAAATAAATTGTTTCAAAAGACTATACATTCTGTTGAAGAATAGTATTATATATTTTAAATTAAAAGGATTGGAACAACTTAGGATGTTATTCTATTTCAAAGCTGTTTGGTGGCCGTGGTAGCCTAATGGTTAAGGTAACGGACTCGTGGCTAAATTGTCAGGAGTTTGAGCGTAGTACCGCTGAAGACTCTCCATGCAGAGGGGCTGATGCACATTAAATATGTTGAGGCTCAAACGTCCTCCTGTTGGTGTGGTATGGATGTTAGGAAAGGGGGAGTGCCATTTCCACACGGGATGTCCTCATCACTTGACCATGATTAAAAATGACTAGATCCATCGCCTAAAGCTCTGCTGTTACTGAATAGTCTGATGTTAGTATTCACTCACTCAAAGCTGTTGGAGTTGACTCTTTTAGCTCATTTATTGAGTTATGGGATTTTTTTTCTTTACTAGATGTAATGAAAATGTGGTTTTGGACTTGCCAGGAAATAAAAAGATTATTAGGATATAAATTGTTCTTTTTTCATTAACATCAGGATATATTTTATAAATGTGAAAGTTTGTGAGGATGTTTGATAGTCTTTCACGCAAAAAAAACTGAATGGATTTTAATGAAACTTTACAATAGTATAGCTTATACATCAGAATAACACATAGGGTATAATTTATAAAGATATTGTGTGAAGTGTCCAAAATATAACAATAACTGTCAAGTAAGTAGGAAAAAATTCTGCCATCTGCAAAAAAGCCCGCAACAGCAAATATCTATCTTTTATTTGTGAAGCAAACCTTTGCATTTTGTTTTGTCTACACCAGATGAGATTTTATGTTACAATTTTAACATAAAATAAATAGAAAAGGTAATACTAACTTATTACACTTCCAGATAAAAATTATTTATACTATTTTAATCGAAAAAAGAACATTGTTTATTTGCTTATGATTTTAAAAAAGTTAGAGTATGTTACGTTCGCCAAGTTTTAAATCCTAATATTTACGGACTGCGCAATATTAAAGCAAAAATTTGCTGAAATTCTAAAGACAAAACACAGATGATTATTCTATAAAAATCCTTGCAAAAATGAATCAGTCGACCTGAAAAAGAATGCATTTTGAACTAAGATAGATTTACACCGTTTTTCAGAAAAAGCTTTTCACTGTTTTTTAAATCGTGCTATATAGTTTTCAGTTATGGTAATTTAAGTAATTAACAGAATTCGAAGATTCGGTGTACTTTTCGATTTATACAACATGAGAAAAAAACGATATTTGAATAGTTTGAATGACGTTAGTGAAATTATTTTGCAAGTTAAATATTAACAGGTCCTCACACTCAATAAATGTCTTTTTAAATTCAACGTAAGATCGATTCTCCCATTTGAATGCAAAGTTGTAATAATAGTTTCCTTTAAGCAAGGTGATAGTTTAAAATTTAAATACTATTTATAGTGGCTCAAAAAATATTGAAACAAATTTACAGTTCAAAAGATAATATCGAAATATAAAACAAATTTAGTTGAAAAAGGCCAAGTGTTGGACACGCTTTTCACTAAACTTTAAGAACGGTGGATAGTTAGGAATATTATAAACCTATAAAACAAAACTACAGTAAAATTGATACTGGATGTATATCGAAGGTTTTGCAAGTCTGTCAATGCATAATTCTGAAATCTTTCAAGAAAGTGTAATA
>BMAV01013142.1:54835-103021 GCA_019973955.1 Trichonephila inaurata madagascariensis
GGTTGAATGATTAAGACGGTGGATTTTCTGGTGTACGCATCGCGCGGAAGTCCTTCCCCACGTGTTCCTATAATTTTATATATTTATCCTAAAACTGCATAAATGTACCTGTGTACAGTAAATAAACTGTATTTAGCCCTGAAGTGAATAAATTTCATCTAATGATCTATCCATTCATATCAGCGTGTTAAACAAGTTGAAAACTGTTCACACATCCTTTTCTGAAAAATACATCTATTATAATAATATTTTGCCTGCATATAGCTCAGACCTCTGTACAGATGCTCAACTAGAATTTTTGAAATATATAACTTAGAAGTGGGTCTATCCATGTCTTACGACAACAGAGGGGAGAAATTTTAAGAAAAAAACGCCGATGATTATATATTTCAATTAGTTGTAACTCTGAAAATAATGTGAATTTTTCAAAAATCACATAGTTCAGACTCTCTGGAGAAGTATTTGCTTTATATAAGCACACACACACAAAATATTATTTTAGAAGCATTTTTTATAAATAGAGAACATTTTGAAAAAAAGATTATTCTAAGTTAATTTTGTGCCAAAATATTGTATTTAAATAAATTTTTTTGTCAAAATGTCCTTAAAACAATTTTATGCATGTATTCTAATCTAAGTGACACTAAATATCATGAAAATTATCCATTTATGCGCTTTTTTAAAATTACGGTTCCGAACGTAGTCGGATACCTTAAGAATGAATAGCTTTGCAAATAGTTACCTGTTTCTTCAAAATTATTTGAATAAAATAGCTTTATTCACCTCAAAATAATTTGATGAAAAATAAATGGAATTATTTTAGAGAAAGAATTCATAAATATTAAAAAAAGTATTCCTCCCCGTCGGGGAATCGAACCCCGGTCTCCCGCGTGACAGGCGGGGATACTGACCACTATACTAACGAGGATAAGATAACTTGCCGAAACCCGGGATCGAACCAGGGACCTTTAGATCTTCAGTCTAACGCTCTCCCAACTGAGCTATTTCGGCACACGCGGTCGACGGGAAATAAATTTCATAATCACAAACACACGTCATTCTGATTTTTTCCTCTTTTAGAAGTCACACAGGGAGGATTATTATGAATGATTTAGGGATCGACTAAAAATTGCATAAAATGTTCGCTTATACGTAGGAAAAAATATGTATTTTTTAAGCTGTGATACTACTTCAGATAATTATATAATATATATCGTATATATTTTCGATCATTTAATGTTTCAATTTTCTCCATTATAGAGAGGTGTTTTTTTTCAATTATTTTACTTTTATCTCAATTTTCTTTTTAACTCTCTCTTACCTTAGGTAATTGACATCTACAACTGAAGGATGTTATTATTAAAAAGTATTAAATTTTATCCTTATTCATTAAATGCATTTGTATTCCTTTAAATGCGTTCGTATTCTTAGAAAAAGGAAGTGAATTCAATCAATTAACATCATTATTTTCAATTTACAAAGAAAAAGCGAAAATTATTTCCCATTCTTCTTATATGTGTGATGGATTTTTAAAAATTCTACTTTACTCATACAACAAAAATTTCGTTTTCTGTGAGTGTTCGTGTATTAAAAATAATGAACGTAAAATTAGTTTTTTTAACATAGATTTACTTTCAATTTATAATTTGATCTGTTGTGGCTAATGCCACCTGATCGGCAAAGGCCAGATCGAGGCCCACGAAATTCATCATGGCAAAGGGCTAAGTGACGTCTGTCGTTAACCGTAACTTTGAGCACCATACAGGTGACAGAACGATTTGGATAATTTGATCTAAAAACAGATAAATGCAGCTCATAGTAACAGTAAACAAACTGGGATGTAATTGAAATTATAAAGGGAAAAAATTAAAAAAGGAAAGAAAGAAAAAGGAACTATTTATTGCTCTTTCAAGTACCTATCAAATGGCTATCATAAATCTCAAACGTTGTAATTTTATTATTTAGGGGAAATGTCTAATAAGTTTTGTAAAAAAAGGTGTCTCTATATTTCTAGATATATTTTATTATATACTCTCTCTCTCTCTCTTTTATGTATAATTTAAACTATCTTTGGCAAAATATAAATAATTATTTCTTTTTGTAACCACAATCTTCGCCTTTTCTTTTCAGCAAAAAGTGTAGACCAGGGGTCGTCAACCTATGGCACGCAATATAATTCTCACACACACAGTGGCCCTCTGCACTACTCAACAAATTTTATGTGGAGGGTAATTCACATAAATTTTTAATATACCTTATTTGTGTGTGTGTGTGTGTGTGGCAAACATCTCTAGAATCATGGACAGTTACGGAATTACGAAAAAATCTGAAAGATAACTCTAAAGATAAATTTACCACTGTTTTGTAAATTATTGAATGCCAGTGATGGAGAGATTTAATTGTTTGAAGAGAGAATATTGCATGAACTGTGATTTCCTCTTTTGGTTACATATATTTAAGTAAAAAAATCTTTCCTCATATGAAAAATATTTTGACTCCACAAAGAAATTGTGTAACAACTGAACGCTCAGAGTCGTGTCTAATTGAAAGTTATAAATTACTCCCCTGATTTTGCGATGTGGAAGTAGAGCGGTGCAAGCATTAGGTTCGCTTTAAAATTTGTATTTAACTATAATGAAGCAAAGTACTTATATTTTATGTTGTCTATTTCTTATCTGGATATAAATATGTTTAAAAATACGTTAATGTATGCACAACTTTAATTTTTTAAATTTTTTGTTGAAGAAATAGTTATATATTTAATGCTGTTTATTTTTGTTATGACATACTTTTAAATGATGCAAAATTAATGCGTAATAAAACTGTAAATATATATTATTGATCTCTCTTCTCTAACTCTGCATGCATTATCGCGGGAATCGAATTGTTTCAAAAACCCCCTAATATGTGGCACTCTGAGTCATATTGGTAGATTGGTTTGGCACGTCACAGCTAAAAGGTTGCCGACACCTGGTATAGAGAAATTTCAATAGCAACCAAACATTTTTGCCATTCTTATAAAGGAAAATTTAATTTTCGAAAGAGACCAACATTTAATTTACAAATACATTGGTTTTGTATCCTATTATATGATTAAAATGTTTTTTTTTTTCCTTCTCAGAATATTCATATCCAGTTATAAAACTGGAGAATGGAATAAATTTCAATCAAAAAGCTATTGAAATAAGAATACTTATACATTTTGTATAACAGTTCATTATTAAAAACAAAATTTGATGTATGCATTAATTCTTGCTATGAAGCTATTTATTTTTCTACATACATAATCCTAATACATATATTTTTATTAAATTGTCATTTTTGTATAATCATTTGTATTGTATAAGATGATCTGATTGAGTATTTTATTTTTATCCTTGTGATTAGAAATTAGGAATTCTTTCTTGAAGCCAATAATTAGAATTTTAATTATGATTGTAATATTTATTTTGGGTTTGTGATAATAACTAGAATCAATTGTTAAAATAAATGATTTGATTGCACAGATCAATTTAAAAATATATAATTAAATTATTCAGATTTTAATAAGAAATTGCATAAATTACAGAGGACAGCTCAAATTTTCAAAATTGCCTGCAGTGCACAAAAATAATTTGCATTTATTAGTGCTTATACATTTTCGTTACAATCTTTTTGCACGTGCTGCTCTTAATTATCGAGGGGGGAAGAAGTATTACTCAAGAAGGAAGAAAAAACATGTATACATAAAACTGGTGTTAATTTATCTATTATTAGCACCTAAAATTATAAAATGTCTACATTTCTAAAAATGTAATCATTTGATTCAGGCTTCATAGTTGCTATATGTATATAAGGGGGGGGGGGGGGCATTAAAAATGAATGATGTAAATAATAATGAATTAGTTCGTTAATTACAATCCATGTAAAACAATTACTTACAATAATTAATTAGGATTCATTCATAATAGAGATCCCTTAGTCATATCTCTCAACTCGACTATAGAGGAAAAAAATAAATTTCATTCAATAAACAGTACAATTTTACTGCCTTTGCTATATAAGTGATTTGGACTTCTCGCTACATCGCTTTCAAATAATCTTTATTTTATAATAAGAAATAGGAAAATCTATTGCTTAAATTATTTTATTTGATTGGTACAACTTTAAGAAAAAATCTTTTAGTGTCACATCAAATCTTGAGAAATCAAAATCATAATTGAAATTCACGAGCGTAAGCCGTTAACATAATTACTTAATACATTAAAAGAATTTTTTAATAAACCAGATCCGAAAAAGATTTTTTTTTATTTATCTTAATTACTAAGAAGACATTGAAATATACATATTATTACCATCTCAACACACTCATCTCATCATTTTTGGAATTTGGTATCCGACTACGTTCGGAACAATGATTTTGTAAAGGCTTGTAAATGAATAATATTTATAATATATTTAGTGTCACTTAGATTAGAAAATGCATATAAAATCGTTTTAAGAATAGTATTACAATGAAAAATTATTAAAGTACAATATTTTGACAAAAAATGACCATAGAATGACCCATTTTCAAAATATTCTCCTTTTGTGAAAAATGTTTCTATTATAATGATATTTTGCCTGTATATAGCTCAGATCTCTGTCCAGAGGCTCAACTAGAATTTTTTAAATATATAACTTAGAAGTGGGATTATCCATATTTTACGACAACAGAGGGGGGAAATTTTAAGAAAAAAATGCCGATTATTATATTTCAATGGGTTGTAATTCCGAAAATAATGTGATTTTTCAAAAAAATTAGTTCAGACTCTCTGGATAAGTCTTTACTTTATATAAGCACACACACACACACACAAAATATTATTATTTTAGAAGCATTTTTTATAAAAGGAGAACGTTTTGAAGAAAGGTTATTCTAAGTTTATTTTTTGCCAAAATATTGTATTTAAATAATTTTTTTGTCATAATGTCCTTAAAACAATTTTATACATGTATTCTAATCTAAGTGACACTAAATATC
Organism: Trichonephila inaurata madagascariensis; assembly: GCA_019973955.1. Lineage (NCBI taxonomy): Eukaryota > Metazoa > Arthropoda > Arachnida > Araneae > Nephilidae > Trichonephila > Trichonephila inaurata. Next base: position 59,838 of record BMAV01013142.1, read on the forward strand.
ATGAAAATTATCCATTTATGTGCTTTTTTAAAATCACGGTTCCGAACGTAGTCAGATACCTCAAACACAGTGGCTCTGATATTAAATTCTTGTGAATTTTTTTAAAAAATTCTGGTGAAATCAACATTTAAATTAACATGTTAAAAATTTAAAGACAGAGACATCAAGTCAAATTATTTGATTTAATTTTTCCCCCTAAAGATGTTTCTGTTAACTTTTAATTAATTAGTTTTGCACTGTAACACATATACAAATATTTAAAAAACTTACCAGATTTTAAAATATAATTATTTAAATGGGGAACTTACTGTTTATTTGGATGGGTTCCGGAATGCAAAGCTCTGGAGGCGTCTTTGTAGCTGTGGACGTTATGCAACCCATGATGTATGCTTTGCAAAATGTATCCTTCGGAATTGCTTTTATAATAGAACAATTATGATTGTTTTATCGGATTAATGGACATTTCGTCCAATTTAGAATGTTTATTTCGCTTTGTTTTATTCCTTCGAAAGGAATAACAAGTACATTTTTTAACATACAGTCACCATTAAAAAAAATTCAATAATTAAGATATGATCTTGTACAATTTTTTTCTGTCAGAGTTTTTTTTTTTTTTTTTTTTTTTTTTTTTTTTCTTTTTCAAATAGAGAATTGCTTTTCTCTGCAATTTAACTACTTATCACACAGGAAGGTATTAAATATTAAAACTGTGTTGAGTCAATTGCAATCATTCATTGAAGTTCTGAAATTTTTTTTAATTGCAATCAAGTTTATGCATGAAAATTGTTTTTCACTTAAGATGTAATTGAACTTACATAAATGTGCGGAAAAGTCATCTCAAGTTTTCGGTAAAAGTAACTAATACTGGACTAATTTTTTCACTTTTTTGCGAGAACTATTTGTTCTCTTTACGAATTTTTTACTTCTCTTTTAAAGACGCTGCACTTCAAAAGTGTCCGCAATGTTCCATACCTTGAATTCCCCAAATTTTATTGATTTTCTTTTTGTACAATTTTTCTCTTCAAAATCGGAATTATTCAATATCAAGAGGAATTCATAACTTTTTAAATTTTTCTAATGGCAATTCGGAAATAAATTATTGACAGTCATTTCGTAACAATTAACACAATTAAAAATTTTACACAGAATGAAATCTGTCGCTCACTGAATCCAGAACAACTGACAACCTTGAAACAAACGACCACACCTCAAAAGTACAAATTTCAACCACAGAAATTGATTTTGTTGAATACGAATCTCAATCGAATTTCCCACAGCCAATCCTTTATTTTATAATGACCTTAAGTGGAACGTAATAGTAATTCCACTGGCGCAAATTCTTTCAAGAAAAACTTCTCACTTCTGCCTGCTTTTGGAATCAGCACCACATACACACACAAAAGAATTCAATTTCATTACTGCATACCTTGGCAATTTACCCTGGGATGAATTGCTATTGACGTCTTATGTAACCACTCAGATCAACTGCAACATTACCAAAAATTCCATCTTGCGCAGTTTCTCGGAAGACACGCCATCAACAGCTTGCTTGCAATCAGCAACACCTTGCACCCCGGAATGAAAACAAAGTTCTATTTAAGCGCTCTCTAAACGACTCTAAAAATCAATTTTCAGTGTTCCATGTATTTATGCGACAGACACGCCGCCGCCGAATACCCCTTTTTTCCCCTTTAGTGCCGCGCATCCATCAATCCATACTTTTTTCCCCAAGGCAGTGTCTTTTCCAACTCAAATTTCCTTTCATCCAATTACCATGCTTCAGGTATTAATATCTTGTGGCTTGTATGAAGGGTTCAATTTGCAACCTGTTCCCTCTCTTCCATAACGGGATCCAGAGTGAGAGTGTTTATCCCGATTCACCAACCCCTTTCTATCCTGTTGCCAAGATACGCGGCGAGGAGGTCAATCGGGATCTCCCGTTCCCATGGCAACGGCGGTCCGGAATTTCGGTCCGGGAGAGACGAGGGGTTCATGATATATTTGGAGGTTTACGTCCAGACGGCTAATTAATAGGCGCCGTTATCGTGGAGTAAAACTTTTGCGGATTTAATGGGCAATTAAAGCACAGAAAAATGTTAGAAAGTTTTAAAAGCTTTCACTGATTTCCAGCTAATTTTTTTTCAAGTATAATTTATGCATTCCTGTGCTTATTTTACTTCGAGAACTCGCTATCAAGCGTTTCCGGGCGTATATTTATTCTGGTTTATCTTTATGGACTCGGTTTGTTGGCTCATTTCACTGGAAAGCACTCGCCAAAGAGAATTGCGATTAGAATTAACTGTATTTTGTGTTAAGTTTTTATTTTGCTGTGAAACAGTTTCAAAATACGAAGTTTCATTTCAATTTTTAAAAAAAAATGAGTGATAAGAAAAGAACAACCATGAAGAATAAAATTGGTTCATTTAAAAACATTTTTTTTTTTTTTTTTTTGGACATAAGTAATGACTCGGAATAATTAAAGTTGTGGAATTTGTTTGAAATACAACATCCCATTAATCCATCCCATCAGAAAATAAGTTTTCTGTAAAGGATTAAAGCCAACTTCGCGTAATGTGCAAGTACAAAAAGCGAATTCGGAATATTTTTTTCAGACAGAAAAAAACTCCTCAACATTAATATTATATTATATTTTCATGAATGAACGTAAATGTTTATACTAACGTCACACCAGTGGCGCACACAAGGGGGTGTCCTAGGGGTCCGGACACCCCCATAGCCGATTTTTTTTTTTTTTCGTTTTGTTATAATCCTATGCATATATTACATAAAATTTAATTAAGTGTTTGTTTTTAATAATTAGTTTTATTAATTAATGCTAATTATTTATTCAATAATTAATTCTGTATTGTTTTTGTTCCCTAAAATCGACAAAATCAAAAGAATACGCTGGGCGGCATATTGGAGCATGATACCAAAAGGGTGGACTTTCGACCCTGGACCTCCCCTTGAAAAACTTTTGTGTGCGCTACTGCGTCAAACTATAAAGCAACCCGAGGCAATAGACCTCGTAATTTTGAACCAAGATCAAGTGAAAAGGATGACTCTTGAGCTGGCACCCTTTTCTCCGATTTTCCATACTACGCCAACGGGAGAACATTGAGCCTCAACAAATTAAACGTGCATTTCCTCTTCTACACGACGGGTTTTCAATGGCACTAGGCAGTGGCGTAACGCAGAACATTTGCCTCCCTGCAAAGTCAGGATTTGGGCCCCCAAGTTGGATTTTACAGAGGGAAAGTACTTGGCTGCAGTCAGGCTTTGGGCTCCCTAGAACCCTGGGCCTTCCTGCGATGCGGGAGTAGTGGAAGTGTATGTTACGCCACTGGCACTAGGGCTCGAACTTTTGAATTACCGAAGATGAGGCAGCGACCATGACTACTAGGTTACCACGGCCACCCCTTTTTACAGAAAACAACTTATTTTATTTAATTCTTACTATTAGTTCACACTCTCCCTATATATACACTCATGGACAAAAAAAATTAGCGCTCCAAGGAGTCGTCAAAATGAAACGAAATTTCACATACGTGCTGACTATTTTGATATAAGTAAATGATTAGAAAATCAAAGAAAAAGGATAATTTATATCAGAGAAAAAGGCAAAAGAACGGAGGATTTAATGCCCAGTTGAACCCCCTCTAGCACGAATGTACAATGCGATACAATCGGGCATTGAGGCACACAAGTTCTGTATGATGTCTTGAGACATTTCGTTCCATATTTGCTGTAACCTTGCCTCTAGTTCGTTCAAACTCGTGGGATGCCCAACTCGCCGTCGCAAATGATTCCAGATATGCTCGATTGGAGACATATCTGGGGATCGGGCAGACCAAGAAAGGGTAGTAACATTGTGGAGACAGTCTTGTGACACCCTTGCCGTGTAAGGCTGAGCTGAATGAGTGGCAACACATGTGTTTGCAGGATGTCATGGACATAGCGCTGGGCTGTCATGGTGCCACGGATCAGTACTAGGCGTGACCCTGTATTGTAGGCCTGTAACCATCACACCCGCTGTTGGAGCGGTGTGTCGCTGTAAAGCAAAGGCAGGTTTGAGGCGTTTACCACGGGGTCTCCACACACGAACATGATTGTCATCACTGCTGAGATTGAATCTGGATTCGTCGCTAAAGGCGACCTGGTTCCATTCCGCTGCAGTCCAGTTTCCTCGTGCGTGGCACCACTGCAAACGGAGGCGTCGATGGGTGGGCGTCAAGGGTAGCACACGTAATGGGCGCCGTGATCTCAAATGTCCTTCAGCCAGGCGCCTTTCTATGGTTCGAGAATACACAGGGGCCCCTAGTGAAGGTACTACCTGTGCCTGGATGGCGGCTGATGAAGCAGTTGGCTGTACGCATGTGTTTCTTAAGATGTGGCGGTCTTCTCGGCGACTGGTCTGTCGAGGGCGTCCTGAGCCTGGTCTTCGTGTAGATGACATCTGTCGGATCCACTGGTCCCAACACAATCAGAGTGGCCTAATTGACGAGCTACTAGCCTAGCTGACCACCCAGCTTCCATCATGCCGATGATTCTCCCCCTCTCAAACTGCGACAGATGCTCATATTGTCTTCGAAAACGATGTAATGGTATGTCTACCTCAGCTTTTTCTTTGTAAGCGATTCAGCACACTCAAACAAGCTTTGGTTACATGGTTTATACTCCACGGAGAACGACGTTAAGCGCCCTCTACCTGCTATATGTAATGCGCAATCACGTTGCATTTCTAATCATTTGCATGTCTCCCCGACATGTACCTTCATGCCAAGTTTCGTTACGATCCCGCAATTATCTCTTGGTGCGCTAATTTTTTTGTCCATGAGTGTATATATATATATATATATATATATATATTGTTCAAATTTTCAATCGTTAATAAAATGCTTTTTCTTCATCCATTCAAGTTCAAATACATTTCTTTAAACTTGTAGGGGATGACACTTGATGTTAATACGGTTTTTTCAAATGTTAATTCATTAATTAAACTTAATTAATGAATAAATATTAACAAACAAAAATAATAGTCCAGCGCCATTCATAAAGAGGAAGATCGCTCGTTGTGTCCCTGTAGCGCAATGGATAGCGCGTTGGACTTCTAATCCAAAGGTCGTGGGTTCGAATCCCACCTGGGATGGCCTAACTTCTGTGAGAATGTGATTTCTTTCTTACTATACTATTTTATTAGAGTAATTAAATGTAATGAATGAATAAATAGTAACAAACAAAAATAATAATAAAGTAGTCCAACACCCTATTTAAAAAGGAAAACGAAAAATCGCTTTCTATTTTGCCACTTAATAATTCTGTGTGTGTGTGTGTGTGTGTGTGTGTGATTCTGTCATATTTATATTTGTATGAATTGTAATTATTTAATAAAAAGTAACTAAAATAAAATTTTTCTTTATTGACCTAAGAAGGAATTGACTTGAAAATTTTTTTATATAACTTGTATTATTTATTTTGACTGGATCTATTCATTTTTCACCATCAGTTGATTAAGGCTGCTTTCGGTAAAAGTACGTGAGCTCTAACTAAACGCGAAGCCCATTTTCACAGACTGAAAAAAATGACCCAATTTCCATGGAAATTTGCAATATTATAACTCGTGCCTCTGTTAACAATATAATGTTTTTAAAAATTTCAAAATATTCCGTGAATACTTTTTTTTTTCACTCGCGTTGGGCACTTTTTGGTAGGGGGAAATCTTATGGATTCGAATCACCGACATGCTCATGTGTTATGTTAAACAATTAGATGAACCAATAATGGTAAACTATGCATCAAATCCTCAAAATATTCTTCCACGTGATGATGAAATAATTGAAAGTACAAAAAGTCTAAGTATTGTTGAAATTAATGATGACAATGATGCAAACAATTAAAATAATATTAAAAATCAAGTGCATTGAAATTTAAGGTATCCGACTACGTTCGGAACCGTGATTTTGCAAAAGCGTAAAAACGAATATTTTTTTTAATATTTAGTGTCACTTAGATTAGAATACACGAAAGAAATTGTTTTAAGCACATTGTTACAATAAACGGTTTATTCAATGCAATTTTTCGGCAAAAAATGAATTTAGAATTATTTATTTTCAAAAAAAAAACAGTCTCCTTTTATGTAAAATGCTTCTATAATAATTATATTTTGCCTATATATAGCTCAGGCCTCTGTACAGAGTCCGGACTAGGATGCTTGAAATATTTAACTTAGAAGGGGATTTATTCATAATTTAATACATCCGAGTGGAGAATTTTTAACAAAAGAACATCGATAATTATTTCAATTGGTAGTAACTCTGAAAATAATGTGAATTTTTTTAAAATCCTTGTTCAGGCTATCTGGAGAAGTCTTAGCCATGTATATGCAAAATATTATTTTTACAGAGGCATTTTTTATAAAAGGAGAACATTTTGAATATAAATAATTCCAAGTTCATTTTTTGCCAAAAGATTGCACTTAAATAATTTTTATTGTAATAATATTTTTAAAACAATTTTATACCTGTATTCTGATCTAAAAAACACTAAATATTTAAAAAAATATTCGTTTGTACTCTTACAAAACTACAATTCCGAACGTAGCCTGATATCTTAAGTAAATACAAATACTATCCATAGATAATATGATTGTATATTAATAGTTATTTCAATTGAATTGTATTTATATTTTGTCATGGTCTTGTACAGAGCCCGTAGTATATTTGAATAATAAAAAACCATATAAACATGCATATAATTGTTGCTCGGAGTAACAATCGATATGAAAACCGGATTGATGTTGATAATTTTAATTCAAACATGAAATTTCAAAGTTTAAAACTAAAAAAAAGTTCTAAGTTTTCACTTCCATCGGCAGTCTCTATAACTACCAATTTTTTTTAAAATTTGTTTTAATACTTGAAGGCAAAGCCCATTTATAACATTACTGTATAGGATAAAAAATGCGAAACACATTTTATACCAGGAAAAATGAATCAACTCGGTTAAATTGGGAAGTATGATAAAAAATGCTGTTCTCTATAGGAAAATGAAGCCAGAATATCATTTTAATATTTCATTTCTTTTATATCTGAAAAAATGTTCCAAATTCGGGGCCTATTCTTTAACCGAAAACAGCCTTAACGTCACACTTCGAAGCAACATGAAAACTATTGGCGACGGACCTCGTAATTTTGAACCACGATAAAGTGATGAGGACGACACCTGAGTTATCACTTCCCTTACCTAACTCCACACCATGCCATCATGTAGTTTTAGAGCTCCATCTCGGATTTAAAGTACGTCCGGAATCGACTACCGCGGGGACTCGTTTCTTCTGGTACACCGCAATGCTATTTGAATTCTCTTCATACACACATTAATAGAAAAAATAAATTGTTTGGTTGTGGAATATTTTCATATTTTGAAAAATGTATTACTAAATTGTTTGGTTGTGGAATATTTTCATATTTTGAAAAATGTAGTATTATAAATAAATACGAGAGTCAAAATGCTGCGAATTTCTGACTAAAAATATGTTCCAAGTGTAGTTCAGATTCTTTGACCTTTGAGAAAACCAGTCTTAAATCGATATCACTCGAAGTAACGAGAAATTACAAATTTCATTGATGAATTGTATTTGCCATTAAAACATATTTTACTTTTTCGTCTCATAATCATAATTTTCGGGATCGACAATATTGCAATATTTTGAAATAACCCTTTATCGACGCATGCGGTACTTATAAGTACCACTCACTTTAAAATTACACAGAATAACCATTTTTACGAATACTCTGACGATACTTAGCAGAAATATTCTTTGAAATCCACTCTTTCAAGATATATTGCAGCATGGGTTCTATGATGAGTATTTTATTGGGAAAGGCAAATAGTTTTATAGTAGGTTGCGTTTTCAGCTCACATTTTGATCGGATTGCGAAGATTGTCATTTTGTTCCGAAAAAGTATTTAATGTCAAAAGTGTCTTATTTTTTTATATGTTAAGGAAGACCTCAGAAAACGATTTGACTGTTTATTTTAAGGGAACAGTGTATATAATTAATTTTACAGTTGAAAAACTTTATGGTACTTATAAGTACTGACAGCACACTGGGTGTTGGAACAAGAACTTTGTTTTTCGTCTGCGTGGCTTATTGTTTTTTGTTGTGTTGAAGCGTCATCACTACAGTGCAATAGAGTTATGCCTTTTTTAGCATTTCTTTTTTTGCTTAACTGACTTCATATATATATTTTCCTTTTTTTAATCTTTTATTTTAATGTTATCAAAAAATTTGTAACTTTAAATCCGAGCTTGTATTTTTTTTTTTTTTTTTTGCTACACAATTAAATGAAATATGTATATTTCAAAAACTGTATATAACACCATTTTAATTTCTATGTGTAACATAATTTAACAGTAGTTGCAGATTTTCAAGGTGCTAATAATATTTTATTATTTCCTTTTCTTAGAAAATCTGTAAAAAAAGAAGCTCAGTCTTCAAGAGGCTTTGAATTTACAGTAGAACCTACCATCTGAAATCAGTGATGTACTAACAGATGATGAAGTCCCAGCAAATTATCTGCAGGAATTTTTGTTAGATTCTTAGAATGATGATAGAGAGACTGAACTCAAGGCGCAGTTGTTCATGTTATTAAAAATACAGCATTTCTTACCCCAGGTAGCAGTGCTTTAATAAATATTCAATCGAAACCTCATTCAAAATGCATAACGTGTAATGAATTTCTGGGTATTAATAAAAAAAACCCGGGGTTTTTTTTTTAACATCAAATAAAAAAAAGTAAAAAAATTTTAAAAATAAATATTTTGTGCTGTAAAATATTAGTATTCTCTGGTTATATATTTAGCATTTTTAAGAGTTAAAACTGTGTTAAAAAATCATTCGGTCTTTTAGTTTTAGGAGAATATTTGAGACCTTTGTGTGCTAACGGTACTTTAAAGCAGTGATCCGCAACCCCCGGTCCGTGGATCAAATGGTGCCGGGTAGCCTAAAGAACATTAAACTATTGCCATTTTATTTAAAGTGGTGCATTTCTCTCGGATTTGCGCAACTTTCCACGGAAATCACTTTATATTCCACGTTATATAAATCACTTTTATTCATTTTTGGTGTAACTATATTTTATTCTGAATGCATATTTAAAAATAACTAAATTAAAATTGTTAAACCAAAACAATCAACGTGTCCCACCCTCAGTGGGTCGCGGTAAAATTATCAAACGTTGACCGGTTCGCAGCGATAAAAAGATTGCGGTTGATTGATTGATTGAATATTAACGTCGCACTGTTCAGCTACACGAGGGCTTTTGGCGACGGACCACGTAATTTTGAACCATGGTCAAGTGACGTGGACGACACCTGAGCTGGCACCCCCTCTCCTAATTACCACACCAACGGGAGGACGTTTCAGCTCTCGACAGATTTAACGTGCATCGCTGCCCTACACGGCGGGTCTTTAGTGGTATTGGGCTCGAACTCGGGACAAGGCAAGCCGATACCTATACCACTCGGCTACCGCGGCCACAAAAAGATTGCGGAGCACTGCTTTAAAGTACCAATTTAATTAATTAGCTCTAACGAATTAAATTTCCCAAATTTGAGTATTTTATTTATGTATACCCCTTAATTTCTAATGTAGTTATCCATAAAAATATATTGCACAAGAACAAATTTTCAGTAAATCATAATGCAGTAGATAAAGGGTTAAACTGATGAGCTATAATCTTTCAAAAGTGTTTCCCTCTTAACGCATAATAGTTATTTCTCTCTTTTAGAGTAAATTTTAAGGACTGCCCCATAAACCAAAAACTGGAAATAATTATATAAATAACGATCTTTGTGTCATATTTTCTCTCACAGAAACTAAACGAGGGTATTTCCCATTTTTGAAAATTTAGAGTTTTTAGTCAATACTATGCGCTATAAGAATGTGTTGCTCTGCAAAGCTCAACAAACAATTTAATCTTCGTTTTTTTTTTTTTTTTTTTTTGACTAACAGCATTGATCTAAGTAAGAATAATTTTAAAAAAATTAACTCTGAAGTAAAAAATTAGAAATAGCAATCCTATATATATATTTTTCTTATTTCACACATTTTACTTTTTCGTTTATTTGTTTTGCGTGTTTATTGGAGAATAAGCTGGAAATTTTGAGTGATTGTTTTTTAACGTCGCACTTCTGAACATGAGGATTATTGGTGACGAAAAAGCCTCTTTAAAACGATTCGAACAATACGTTAGCTGTCACCCCCACTTTCCAAATTACCACATCGTACCAACGAGAGGACTTTGAACCTCAATATATTTAACGTGCATCAGCTTCTCAATACGCCAAACAGCCACGTAGCTTAGTGGTTATGGTCACGGACTCATGGCCAGCATGTCATGAGTTCGAACCCACACAAGTGCTACTAAAGACCCGCCGTGTAGAGGGGTTAATGCTTGTTAAATCTGTCAAAGCTCAATTGATTGATTGAATATTAACGTCACACTGTTCAGCTACACGAGGGCTTTTGGCGACGGACCGCGTAAATTTGAACCATGGTCAAGTGACGTGGATGACACCTGAGCTGGCATCCCCTATCCTAACTACCACACCAACGGGAGGACGTTTCAGCTCTCGACAGATTTAACGTGCATCGCTACCCTACACGGCGGGTCTGTTGAGGCTCAAAATCCTCCCGTTGGCATAATGTAGTAGTTTGGAAACAGTAATGCAACGTACGTCCCTGCAACCCCCATACTGCGGGGGGGGCCAGATTCTAGGGGACCCCAAGGCCTGACTGATTCCAAGTACGTACCTTTTGTAAGATCCGACTTGAGGGGTTCTCAAAAATCTGATTTTGAAGGATGGCTCTAATAGTCTCCGTTGCGTCGCTTTTTGGAGAGGGGATGCCATCTCAGGTGTCCTCATCGCTTGATTGAGGTTTAAAATTACGAGGTCCGTTGCCAATAGCCCTAGTGTTGCTTTACAGGGTTACGTTAATAAACACTTGGGAACGATTGATTGCTTATTAACATTCTACTTTAAAGCTACGCAAGGGATTCTTTCGTAATTTTAAACTTCGGTGATTGATGAAGACGACAACTAAGCTTGCTATCCCTTCTCCAAACCTCACCAACGGGATGATTTTGAGCTATGGCAGATTTAACATGCATCAGCTACTCTATGCCCAGGGTCTTCAGTGGCTTCTTTTAAATTTTGTGACAAGACTTATCGCGCAGTTACACCGCTACTCGAAAAGCTTTGGAAATAATAGCCTTAACCAATTATCTATCGACCTAAAAGTAGATTACTCATTTAACCAATCCACCACCGAATCATTTTATGTAAAAGTTTCTTGGTTCCATTGGTGTAGGCATTGACGGTAGGGAATTGTCAGTACGACTGCAGTAGCCAAGGGGTTATGGAATCAAACTTGATAAAAGCGATGTTTAAGTCGAGTCACGTGTTCGAATTCTTGTTTCCACGAAAACCCCGTCGTGCAGTGGTTGATGCATATTAAATTTGTCAAGGCTCAATCCTCTCATTGGAATGGCATGAAAAGTAGGGTTCCATCTTTGTTGCCGACCTTGTCATCTGATCGTGGTTCAAAATTAATAAGCTAATTGGCTATGTTTGTATCCAACAGAAACTGTCTAAAAGTACTCAGTGAACAGACATTACAATATATTCTTACCATTATATTGCGGATGCTGTACTAAAATAATTTCATTAGATTCAAGTAAAGATGGTTTGTATCAAGCGAGAATATATCTGAATAGTATTTCATTTTCCAAACTTAAATACTTCTCGAGAAACAGAGTTACAATTCGATTTAACATTTTCTTTGTAATTCGAATACATATAACCCCTCCTCCTCCTCCGAACAGTAAACGCAAACCAATAAATATATGATGTCGATGGGAATTTTTAAGAGTCTTGCTCTCCAACATCCTGTTAAGTTACAAATTAAGCCACACTCTTAAGAACTGCAGCGTAGAGTATTCACACACACACATCCGATTTTTAATTCATTTTTATTAATTCCCCAAATCTTTTATCTTAAATTAATGAAGGCATTTTTCTTACTAAGAAATGGAAGAAAAATAGAGAATTTTACCTATATTTGTTGTTTTCAGTAAAACCAATCTTTACCTCAATTTAAATTTCGATTTTTAATAATTACATTTCCTTAATAGTTGCATGTCTACACAAAATTTTCAACAAAAAAACCCTTCAAATCAGTTTCTGGTTAGATTCACAATTGTGGTTCAGCTTTTTTAGATTCCTTAATATTACATTTGATAACTTAATGATTACATAACGAGACTTTAAAAGTAACGAACACACACCTAACCATTCTTAGAAAAAAAAGATGGACATTCGAAATTTATTCTGATTTCCAAAATTCTCACATATCACACAGTATTAGTTGGTTTTATTGCTAGAGACCACAATTGGCCTAGCTGGACTAATTTACGTTAACACACGAATCTGATCTTGATTAAACTTTTAATGCAGATCTTGAAAACTGCAAGAAAAGGAACAAAAAGGAATATCGAAAGTAAAGATCGTTTGCTTCCCCCCCCCCCCCCTCCCGAAGAATGGGCATTATCCTCCTTTATCAAAAACTGCATATACCAAAGGAGAAGTTCATATTTTTTTGCCAAGAGTTTCCCCATTACTTAATTTACTAGCAATTAAATGTATCATTTAAATAATTGTTATAAATTTCTATTTGTATTCTAGATATAAAGTGAAATAAAGAAGGAAAAAAAATTATTTGTTGACATATTGAAGGATTCTGAAAAATTGCTAGGGTTTGTTTTTATAGAAGTTTTCCCTCTCCACATTAGTCTCTGAACGGGACTAAATAACTTTAATATCGCCTACGGTCGTAAGTTTAGAGAAAACCACGAACTTAACCCCTAAACTATTACCGTAGTTGGAAAGTCAAGACCAGGGACGTCTTAAGGCATGGGCCAACTGGGCCCAGCGCCTCACTCTGCGAGGGCCTCGTTTCGTTCTCGACTTTGTCTTAATAAAATCACGATTCAGATAATTTTAATGATCAAATATTATTCCCGTACATATTCTCCGAAAAACAGGGAATTTCAAACAGCTTGTCAATTGGCAAGACTGTATTTTGTGCTGACCGTTGTCTCTCTATGCCTAGGCCTAATTCCATAAACAATCACTCAACTCATTTAGTCGAAATGCGGCCATCGGTCGAGCTGGTTTGTGCCTAGGTTTTTGATATTGCGAGTCGTGCTCATTTGTTTCAAATTACCGTTTGAACGAGTATTTGACAATGCATGCTATATACTGTCTACTTTTAAAGATCTCGGGGCCTACTGGAACTAATTTGATAACGGGGGTAATAGCGCCAAGTGCTGCTTTTATCACGCCAAGCAGCCTTTCTTGCTGCTGGACTGAAATCCAATATGGCGGCCTAGCGGTAGTTTAATGATACACAATTTTAAAGAATTGTTTTGAAATACATTTAAATGTATTTTAAATAAAGGATATAGGAAGAAATTGAGAATAACCTAGATCAATCAATAAATAATGATTAATATGTAATAAAAAGTAACATGTACTAATAGTATTATAAGCAGCATATAATAAGCTCATTATTTTATCGTAATTTTATGTAATATTCATATAGTGTACGATTATATAACGGTTATTAGAAACAATAATCGTAATATAATTAAATAGTAATTATTAAAAAGAATAATCGTCGAATTGTAAAAAAATAAAAGTAATGCATAAAAGAACTCGTAATACAGAACTAAATAAATAACAGAATAGCTATAAATAAACAAATGGTTAAATTTTTGAAGAAATCGTCTGAAATTAAAGGGTTACAGCAGGAAAAAATGAATAAAAGTTATTTCTAATATACGTTATCCCCATGGCAACTACATGACAGACGATAAAAATATTAAGGTAACCATATTGAAATATTATCGCCCATCTTGGCGAACATAAACAACTTGGCACTACTACCCCCGATATCAAATTAGCACCCTTAAGACCACTGACGTAGCTAGTTCTGAGGGGGCCCTGTATCAAAATTCCTCCGGGCCCTTTTTAGATATGAGAACCCTACTAATTGGACTACAGTTACATACGTTAGGGTCCCTATAGCTTGGGGGCCCCGTATCATTGATACGGAGGTAGATACGCCCCTGCTTAAGATGTCCCTGGTCAAGACAGATGTTTGGTCCGATTGTGTATCACTCCCATTATTGCTATACCACTTAAGGAAGACCTTTAATGATCTCAACTGGAATCATCAATTTTATGAATTTCAAAAATCACATGAAATCTTAATCATTGCAATCCTTAAAAAATCAATCTTTCAAAATCACTTGCTGACTAATTGTTTATATTTTCTAGTAAATGTTATGAGCTTTGAGGTTACGTTGCTTCAAGTTGTAGCTGCCTCTTATCCTGCTGTTCTCCACTCAAAAAAAACTGAACTTCAATAATTTTTTTTTTTTTATTGTAGAATCACTTAGAAATCAACAGGATTTGTTTCGTTCAAATGCATTTTGAATACAATTCATTGTAAAAATAGAGCAATAATCATAAGAAAACTACACACTTTTTATTAAAGGAAACATAAGATATAAATAACTATTTTAGAAAGTTTACAGTTTGATTTAAGAAAATGGAATTTCCTTCCAAATAAAAAATCTTGCACATTTACTTCTATTACTAAAACAAAACATTAGAACACTATTGGAATATTTTCTTTCCAAGAAAGGTTCTTTGAACTTCAACTACATATACGTACCATTCATTTTCCCCTCAAAAGAAATTTTTGAGGGATCGTTTTTTGCTATCAGTTGATTTAATACTCAACTTAGAGTTGTCTTTTTTACATTTGAGCAAACAGTTCGCGAAGCCTACTTTTAATCTACTAAAAGCGGTTGAACCATTCTTTGTTAGTTCGATATTTGTTGTTCTTCCACAAGAAATATTCGAAATTTCTACAGACTGACTAAAGTCTTTGTGTTTTCCGCTTTGATACGAGTCCATCTTTTCTAGAGCATATTCAGAACCGGAAAAAGATCGTCTTCTAATATCTTTCTTCGAAGCCTTACAGTGGCCAGACGTTCTCGTGGGTGGCACAGATCTACCTACATCTGAATTTTCGGATCCCTTTTCCTGAATCTCTATCCATTGTTGCAACCTCTTCCTTCGAATTGGGAAAGAGTAACTTTTTGGTATTTCGAAATCTGTACTCTCGAAATTTTCGGTGGAATAGTCATCGTTGGTTTTCTTATTCGAGTCTTCAGATAATGGAGGGGTCGATTTGGAATTTTCAATGAAGTTGGATTCCGAATTTCGAATTTTGCTTGGTCTTGTTTCTTTGGGTTCTATCCATTGCTCGGACCTTTTTTGGCGATATGGAAAGTAATATATTTTTGTAGGATCAGTTCCGTTTGAGTCGTTATTTGTGAAATTATATTCTCGAATTTTTTCCATCGGCTTTATGCTGGAAGCGTCAAATGGTGCAGGACATTTTTTGAAATATTCATTCGAGACATCTTTTTTCCAGTTTCGAAGTCTGTAGATTCGAGGTTTCACGTCGGTATTAGTAGTTTCAGACTCTCTTGTTGATTCCACCTTCTCTTGGGTTTCATTATCTTGGTATTTTAACTGTGAACCTAGAAAAAGTTAAGAATATCAAGTGTTTATGGTACCATTGTTGAGGGTATTAAGTTTATTTTTGTTGTTACATTTTTTTAAAATTTAGCAAGTACTAATTAACTACTATTACTATTTAATTAACTTGCAATTGTATATAATATTCAACTATGGTATTGCTACCCAGTTGACCATTTGTTTGTTCAACCGTGTTACCATAAATTGTTAAAATATGCAACTAAAAAATATTGTACCCGACAAAAGACAAATATTGCTTCTTTAAGGTCCTTACACGAGGGCCTCTTGCGGAATGTCCAAAGTAAGCGAGTTCACCTAAAAGATATTAGAGTTATAAGCCGGAGCCCACTCCCTCGGAAAACAACCATCCCTTCAATCAGCATTTATCGATCGAATATTTTTTTCGGGAGAAGGAAAATTTTAAAGTCCATTTAAACAGAAATACCACAATTTTAGAGAATAAAGATATACAAAATAAAAAGTGCAGGTTTAAGCTCATTTCGGGCCCTGGGTGCAGAAGATCTACGGGCCCCCTTCGTACTAAGGGATCACAACTTTTTACCAGAAAACCTAGTTATGTCCGGTTTATCCGGACCCTGGGTGCCCACTCCAAGCGTCCAATGGATAAACCGGCTCTGAAGATAAATAAAGAATACCGAGCAAGAAAAATACAGAAAAAGAGAAAAAAATGCTTGTAAAGATAAGATGTACAAAAGATCTCGAATGCAGATATAATTAATACAACTCGCCCTAAAACCAAGAAGGATTTATAATACACTTGAACCATATACGCTTCATATTTTCGAGTTTTCCTCTTAGGAAATTCAGTTTAATCTTTTGTTGAGAAGATATTGAGACTTCCTGTTAATATTTCATTTTATTTTGTATGCCTGAATAGTCATTTCTCAGAAAATGAGATATTACAGCTTTGATTACCTTCTTGAAATTTAAGATCTTGTGATAATTGCGATTAGCTGTGCATTCATCCATAACCCGCCAAAATCAGAATCAAGCCTAACAGCAGATTTAATCTGCATGGGTCCCACTGCTCAGGGCCGGCTCTAACAGTTTTTACGCCCCAGACAAAAATGGAAAATGCCTATTTATCAATTATTTTAAGTCTCAAAAAAATTCAAATTCGAAATTAAGGACGTAATTACTTATTATTTCAAACGAGTGGAATGTAAGAGAAGGAATCGTCCATTTAAGCAGGCCAATTTATTCGAAAAATATTCTACTGATGGTGGGGTCACAGACGTTTCTTTTAACTTATAGTAACTACACAATCAAGACTAAAAACATCTCCTGTGGCTATCTACCAAAACCTCTTATTACTCTTGTCCCCTTTTGAATAGCTAACACCTAACATCGTAAGGGTGAAAGGAATGCCCGTTGTGACCTCACTTCGGGATGGGGAGAAAGTTACTAGTAAAAGATATGTAAATATATTAAATTTCATGCTTTAACATATTCCTACCTCGAACCCTTCAAGTTTCAACATATAAGACAACTGTCATTAAATAGACAGTACAAATTTTTTTATAAAAAATAAGATACGCGTTAAATGAAATACCAAAGCCACACCCAATAATATTTTCAGAAAATATATCAAATTTTTTGTAACAAAAAAAATATATATATATTTTTCAAATTCGATCCAAATGCCACCCCGGTTTGTCCAGCCCTTTATTAAACCATCGCCAACTTCTTCCAAGACGATTCGGTTACCACATTACAATAAGGATTAGAAAAGTTATAAAATCGAATTTAATCGTTAGGGGAATGCTGCGACAGTTAGTTTCAAATCAGACAGAAAATAAGACAAATGCGGTAGCCTAAAAATGCTTTTAATAACTTCAATAATTATCCTCTCAGCTGGATAAAATATGTACCAAAGTTAATGAAGAATTAATTTGCAGTGTCAATAGAGATTTTAACTTTGAAGTAATTCTCCTAATCTAAGTTTATTCTAGAGTATATAACTTCGCATCCTAAAATTAATCGAAAATTCAAATTTCGTAAAATTTTGATTGTATGAGGTATAGGGCTTGAATGTGTGTGTGCGCACAAAAAAAATTAAAATGATTCAAAGATTAGGCTATATAGAAGTTTTACTTGAAACTTTCAAAATTTTTTTAACTCTGAATTATAAACACTAATACAGCTCGTTATTTTGAACTATGGTCGGTAGACATCAACTCTTAACCTGTGGCATGCCAATCCCTGTATCGATAACCGCCCGCCCCCCCTCCACAGATTTAGCATGCATTGGCCCCTCTCCCCTAAGAATTTTTAGTGGAATTAAAATTCGTAAACTGAGCATATCATCTGGACCGAAACATCATCGGACGCATGACTATTCAGCTACCATAGCTGAGTTGGCTAAGCATCGTTTTAAGTTTAAGCACAAATTCACCAAGGGTTCTGTTCCCAAAAATTCATTTGTTAATCAACTCACCTGGCTGTTCCTTTTCGACTATTGGCTTGCATTTTGCTGGTGAATTGCTCAGAATCGTAAGTCCTGGTATCGGCAACAGTTCTATCCAACACAACAGAGTCATTAATTGATATAATGACAGAGTTATGAAAGACAAGAAGATTAATTTCTCGGATAAAAGGTCATAGTATCCAATGTAGAGGAACAGCAGAGTTAATATGATGAATTGATACACTAGATGAGCGGGTGCAGTTTTTTTTATGGGCATGATCCTTTGTCCCAATCAGACGATTTCTAGATGCGAGAAAAAAAATATATTTCAAAATTTAATTAGATATAACATCCATTAATTTTACTACCCTTTACAATTAAATAGATACCACAACCAGATAATTTAAATATCCAATTCTCGTTATGTACATTCTTCAAAACTTTGAATAACTTTCAAACTGCCATTGCAGCTGCAAAAATTCTAAATGAAAGTTAACAGCTCAATTTTTTTTCCTTTTAAAATTGGAGAAAAATATCTTTCATAAAATGTTAACATATAATTTTATTTCGTCAAATATTTAAAACTCTTATATACAGAAACCAAATTTCTTAAAATTCCATAGCTAAATTTTTAAACAGAATTTTATAACTTTAAACTTCGTCTAATTTTAAGATGAGAAATTGGATAACCGAGAAAAGTGTGACGAGGAAATTCTGCATTGGAAAATAATAGTGATAATTAATTTAACTAAGCAATTCATTAATATCAGTTTAGTTTCCTTTGCGCCATTAACAGTTATATCGGTTTTATCCGACTAGAATGAGAATTGAAAAAGTTAACGAGAAGAATCTTTTTTTGACGACTGCAAGGTAAAGATTTAACAGATCATCTGAAATATTTGAAGCTACGTTCAACACTTTCCAAACACAAACAGTTTTATAAACAATTTTTTTTCGGATTTATTTATCACGTTAATTTCAAATGTAGTATATGTCTGTGAAAAGATTAGCTGACTTATTTTGTCGAATATTTAATTTTAGTCCTATGCAATCGTGGGAGAGAAAACGAAAATAAAAAATGCATGAAATTACTTCTTACTTGTATATATTTACTTCCTTTTTGAAGTTCACATAAAATGACAATATTTACTGTCCCACAATATGAATCTCGAGTTTACTTGTAATAATTCAAAAATCAGTTTTTCGAGTTTTCTTTTGCAGACTTGTGTACTTTTTACAGTGCTTTTTGTTATTAAATTGCAATATTCCCCCTCACGGCATCCTTGAATTAATAAAATGATGATATGTGTTACATAGTTGTATTTATCAAAAGTATAGAAAATGGTGGAATTAAAAAATTGTTATCTACAAAATTTTTTTGTGGTTTTTGTATACAAAATAGCAAGACGTTATTTTTGCAATACATGATAGTAGGATTTGAATATTTGAAGTATCCTCTAGTACTCTTTTATATTACTTTAATAGTATCTTAAATATAATTAATTTAATATTAAACATTTTCTTTTTTTGTAAGAACATCATTATTATTTTTTTAGGAGGGTCACTTTTCACACAAATGTGATTCGATACAATTTTTTGAAGTTTCTAGCCTCATTGTTTTAAGGATTTCTTTATAATCTAAGAAACATTATAAAAAAAATCAAGTAAAGTATTCTGAAGTTAAGTCTGAAAGCTGGGAAAAAGAGTTATTTTACCTATAGAATAGTGATAGGGGAAATAATTATTTTGCTACTCTTTTGTTGCGTTCATTCCCTTGGAAAAGCTTTGAGGCAGACTTATTTTTAGTTAGACTCAGATTTTCAATTTAATATAATGCATAGGCTCTGGTAAATATTTTATTGTGAAAGGTATTAATTATAATTGAGGTATCCAGATAGTGACAAAAGCAAAATTAATTTATATTTATAATTAATTAAATATTTCGGATTTGTATTGCTCATTAAAACTGCAACCGCAACTAATGTACTTTATTTTGGAAAAAAGGATTTGTCATAGTAAAAACTTGAATAATTTAGTTCGAACACAATAAGATATTTTCGACTGAAAGAATTTCATCGAAAAGAAATCAACAAACAACTGGAATTGTAATTGTCATGGTTGGAAAGCCTCAAGGTGAAATGTCTGAAGTTCCTAAAAAAGTCGATCTTGGTTTGTTAGAAGAAGATGATGAATTTGAAGAATTCCCAGCGGAAGGTAATTTTTTTAAAAAAAATCTATGTAAATATTTTAAGAGAGAGTGCAAAACCTCTTCCTCTTACTTAATGATGTTCTCTTAATTTTTTGATGAAACCATGATTATTTGTATTGTAAATATTAAAAGTTTTATTGGATGATGAAAATTGATTAAAAGCAAATACGAAACCTGCATATATATACAAATTTCCATTTTTTATGAAGAATTTATTGTTTTTTTTTTGTCTGTACACAATTTTATGACATATTTATTATTTTTCATCTGAGTAAGTCTTGTTACTAAAGTTTGAAATTTCAAATTCAATGTACGAAGGAAAAAAATTTTGAGAATGGAGGATTTAAAATTTTATGTAACAGTATAAGTATTCAATTGTAGTATTTTTGTTGTAGCTAATCCACCAGGGTCTGTCAAAGTCAGGAAAGATCTATTTAACTGTTGACTCAAAAAGTCGAGCACAAGAAGGGAATCCATTTAGATATTTTTACTTGTGAGAGCTATACAACTCATTATGTGCTCGGGAGAATCCTAGTGATCTTGAAACTTTTCATAGAGAGAGAAAATCTTTTTGTTCTTGGAAAATTAGGCATTTAATGGGACCACTGGCAAGAAGCAAGAGGGTAGCTTAGGAGCATTTATCACTTACGCTCGTATTCATCATTAACCTGATCCAGCTATGAAACCTGGAGTTAAGTAACCACTGGTCAAGTTAAAACTAACTGCAAATTGGAACTTCATTTCACCACTGTTTTTTTAGTTTTGGTTACTTGACTGCGAGTTTTGTAACTTGGGGTTGTGTGCTGGTCGATTCCCATTGGTTGAAATAAATCCTGTAACTTCGACTGATTTGTTTGTAACCTGAACTAAACTTCTATCAGAGCAGTTGCATATTTGTCTCTTTTCAATGTTTATTTGGTACTTACATATTATTGCCAACTCTATTAATAACTCACCAAGTTGGCAACCATGATTTCCTATTGTTGTACACACTGAATTGGCAATCATGTGCTTCGTTTCAAAAATGTTGTCAATAGGTTGCGATAATCTGTAAGCACCATTTATTTTTCAAACTAATACTTGTAAAATTTATTTTATGCAATTTAAAAAGGAGTTGGTATTGGCTTTAATGAAACCATACTTGCATGTTGTAGAAAACAAAGAAACTAATGCTGTTTGTTGTTTTAAAAAAAAGCATATAGTGAAATAGCACAGCAATTTTATGACTCTGATGGAGTTTCAAATCTATGAAAAGCACAACGAATTTGTCAGCGTTATTTAAATTTGACAAATAAAACCTAGCGATCTTCGCCAAGAACGAAGGAAAATAGGGGATGATGAAATATCTTAAGTGGAATTGACGAACTTTGAGATGAGGTTTTTGAAGGAGCCGATCCTGACTTTGCCAATGTCTATGCCATTTGACAACGACAGTACAAAGATAAAAATTTCAAGTAAGTAAATTTGTCTTGTTATTACATATTTTAATTAAATCTTAGTCAATAAAATATTTAAAGCTATTAGTTAATGCACACTCCCCAGGGAGACTGTTTCACTAGAGTTATTTTTTTCCATTATTCTAACTTGAATGATATACCGGAAGCATTTTTTTTTAAAAAAATTAAAATATTGTTTTGAAATTTTTCTTGATTTTCTTTTAAACTACCAGTTAAATGTTATTATGTAATGTAATTTATTTTATTATTCAAATGTATTAATATAAAATTTATCAAAACTTTCATAATAAATAGACTGGATTAAAATGTTTATTTGTGGTAGTGAACTGGTTTTGGGTGATAACATTGTATATTTATTCCTTACAAACATGGTTATATTATCACCTGAGAAATGAATTAAATATATACAGTGGGGCCACAAAAGTGTTCGTACAATTTCAATTTCTTATAAAATTTAATGTTTTCAACTAATAAAAACTAATATATTGTAATTGTAATTTTTTTTATGATATCTGCAACTTGTGTTCTTAATGGAATGACATAATTAATTTTTTAAAAATAGTATAACTATTTTTTAAAAAAATTAATAATCAAAAAGCTACTAAAAGTTTATGCCACAAAAGTCTTGGTACACTTAACAAAAATCTCTACTTAGCTTTAAATATTGTATTTCTTTCTTAATTTAGTAGGATGCCTTTTAATGTCCACACAACAACTTTTAAGCATCTTGTATAGATTTAATCAGTTTTTCGTAATTTCTGCATCGATTTTCCTCCATTCTCCTGTGATTATTGTTTTTACTTCACATTTTGTGTTTATTTGTCATGTTTTCTTTTTTTTTTACATTGAAATCTCGCCAAATATGTTCTACTGGGCTAAATAAAGCGACTGAAGAGGTGTTTTCATAATTTGGGGACAGTTATAGAGACACCAGTGGCATACATTGACAGCAGTGCGCTTGGCGTCAAAAAATAAAGTAGTTTCCAATATCCAAATTTCAGGCAGATAATTTAAAATTTATCTTTAAAATATTTAAATAGAGCTCATGATTCACAATATAAAAAAAAAATACCAAATAACCTAATTCTATGGCCAATTTACATCCCCACGCAAGAACACTTCCACATCCATGTTTTATTGATCCAACTAGATTCTTGGGATTGTTTCAAAAAATTCAAAAGTGACAGTAAATTGATTGGTATGGCAGATAATTCAACATTTTTGGTTCTGATGGGCCTATAATAGCTTGTAAATGAAAAAATAAGGAGTTTAATCTCATGAATTTATGTGGAATAATAACTCCTCCACCTCCATGCTTCAGCATTGAAGTAAAGGTGCTCTGGCGTGAGGGGTGTAAATTGGCCTCAGAATTAGGTAATTTGGTACTTTTTGATGGTATTGGGAATCATGAGCTCTATTTAAATATTTTAAAGAGAAATTTTAAATTATCCGCCCAAAATTCGGATATTGGAGATGACTTAATTTTTTAACAGGGTAATGACGCCAAGTGCACTGCTCTCAATGTACACCATTGGTGTCTCTATAAGTCCCCAAATTATGAAAATACTTCCTCAATCACTTTATTTAGCCCAGTAGAACATATTTGGTGAGATTTTGATGTAAAAAAAAAAGAAAACACGACATATAAATGCATAATGTGAAGTAAAAACAATAATCACAGAAGAATGGAGGAAAATCGATGTAGAAATTACAAAAAAACTGATTAAATCTATACCAAGACGCTTAAAAGTTGTTGTGGACACTATAAGACATCCTACTAAGTACTAAATTAAGAAAGAAATACAATATTTAAAGCTAAGTAGAGATTTTTTTTAAATGCACGAAGACTTTTGTGGCATAATATTTTAGTAGCTTTTTGATTATTAATTTTTTTTAAAAATAGTTATACTATTTTTAAAAAAATAATTGTCATTCCATTAAGAACAAGTTGCAAATATCATAAAAAGATTACAATTACATTATATTAATTTTTATTAGTCGAAAACATTAAATTTTATAAGAAATTGCAAGTGTACAGACATTTTTGTGATCCACTGTATAAGCATAAAAAAACCAACAAGTTATGTTTTAATAAATGCTTTTTTGGAATTTAAATCATTTTTCTTTCTCCATAATAATTTGCTCCAAGTAATCATTTACTTTTAAATCCATCAATCAGCTTAATATAAAACAAACTGCTGTTACTGAGTAGTTTCAATAAGGATTTTAATTTATTGAATCAAGACACAAAATATAGCATCACCTAACTAAAACAAAAGAAATATTTTTTTTAGCCAAGTAGATGTACATAGTTTTTTCTGATTTAAGAATTAGGTTGTTTTTCTATTAAACATGTAATTTTTATTTATTAGATTACAGAATGCAGGAATAAAGAAAATCTTATAACAGAGGAAGCTAATATAAAGGCAACTCCAAAAATAGCCAGAACTCCCAAGGACACCTTGACAAAGTTCAGAAAACGTGCTAAAAAGCCAACAGCCCCTCCATTGCTGCAAGAGCTGCTGCTTGCATAGAAGCTGAGCATCAGCAATTCATAAAATATATGAAGATGAAAGAAGAAAATATCTCTAAAACTGAATTACATGGGAAATTATTGGTTACAGTGGAAGATAGTCCTCAATTATTTTTTCAAAATCATAATATAAATCATGGATAAATAACTTTGTTACAAAAATTTGTAGTGATTTCTTTTATTTACAAAAATTGTGATTTTTATAAAAACAAAAAATTAATTTATTAAAGGAATAATTTGTGATGACATTTTATTTGACAAACTCAGCTGGGCAACGTGGTCTTGCTTCAATGCTTGGTGTTGAATCTTTGTTTTTCAGCTCTAATTGTAGTACTAAAGCATCAATCTGGGAATCTGCAGGTGGTTCAGGATCACCTACAATAGTATATTAAATGATAAACAATATAAGCCTTTTGATTTGGAATAAGTTGAAACTATGTATTAGGTAAATCTCATAAATATCAGCATGATTCTTACTATTTTACCAAAAAAATTGTCAAATCATTATTTTCCTGTATGTAACTATGAAAATACATTTTTAAATTTAGCTGTTCAGTGTATGAATTGATGAAGCATCCTTTTCCACTTACATATATGTAAAATTTTTATGAGTATCGAAAGTCTAGATTTTATAATGTGTTTTAATTATATGTATATCAAATTATAATATATTCAGACAAACTTCAAACATTTAAAAAAAATCTAATTTTAAGGGAACTTTTGCTTTAAGTTTTGCATGTTTTGATTTTGGTCCTAAAAAATAGGACGCTTTGCTGATTTCTTTGAAGTATTAGTTATGATAATTTTACATTCATAAACAAAGTACAACCTCCCCTTTTTAAACAGATTATTTTTAAATAATTATCTTTTATTTTTTTAAAATTAACTGACTCCAAAATTTTATATTTTGTTAACTGTGCCTTTTGCTGCTCTATTACAATAGTGTTTACATTTTATTGTGAGCAATGTTCTGGTCAGGGGGTCAGTCTGATGCTAAACCTCCCAGTGTTAAGTTCCCAAGCTAGCTTGGTTCTCATTTATCGACCCACTGAAGGGATGAAAAGCTGAGTGAAGCTTGCCCAGCCCAGGGTTAGAACCTTGGACCTATGGTGTGGAAATGTGATGCACTAACCACTCAGCCACTAGGCTTCAATTTGAAATAATTAATCATAAGAAAAATATTTGTAAGATTTATATTCTGTTTTACAAAACTTGTACTCGTCCTTTTCTTAAAATGCATGATTTCTTTTTCTTAAGATCCTGTCTCTTCTGGTTTCCCATTTTTCCTAAATAAAATTGCTAAGTAATAAAAGAAATTTCCTTAATAGTATTCATTGTAAAACTTGAAATATATCCAAACTCAAAACTCGCACAAACTATATAAACACACGAAAAATCGCTTACTGCACACTCATGGTTAAATCTAACACGGCTTTAAGCTGGGTTAAAATTTTCTAACCTAACATTGAGTTCAATTACCAACTTGCAATGATGAAACAAATTTTCAGCAAAACCTAGGTTTCCTTTTAAACGCTGGTTTGGTTAGTGGTGAATACGAGCTTTAAGGGCTAGATCTAGACCAGGTCTACTACCAATGACGAGTGGGAGGCACCCTCCACTCCACCAAATTTTGGGATTTTTTTCATGAGTATAGTTCTAGATAGATCACAAAGGTTGACATTAGATGGGATCTACTGAAAATGGATATTGTGGTGCAGTGTATAAGTTTTAATTTGTGTAGGATGGAGAGGCTGGTTTTGTCATCAACAGTAAACTACTGGTTAAAGTGTTGTAGCAAACTATGGCTATTGAAGATAATCCAAAGATCACCGTATTTCCTCAAGTCCCACATCAATAGCTATTAGTTTACTTGTGAAAGCTGAGCAGAAGTCTGGATTGCATTTTCTCCTGCAAATTTTCCTGGGAAATATCAATATGGATACTGTGAGTGTGCTGTCCACTTGTCAGATATTTTGTGCTGCCATCAGTATAAATCTTTATTACATCATTGGGAATGATGTTAATAAACTCCAATGCTAAATTTTCAAGATGGATAAGGGAAGAAAATCTTTATTAATGAAAGGGGAGCTTAGGTTGAAATGGAAATGTACTTTGGAGTCCCTCTGAAGTTTTCCTAGTTACTTGTGTAACATTCAGTTTTAGTTCCAAATATATTCAAAGACTGAAAGTAGTATAATTACGAAAGTTAAGATATATATATAGAGAGAGAGAGGTTGCTAAATACTTTTTGAAACTGGAGTTTATGATTAGTTGAAAATTAAGGTACTTGCATATTAGTGTCACTGCAGAAAAATTGAGGCCATGTGAAGCATGCCTTTATATCAAAACAACAAAAGATTCTAATGTGTATTATATGTAAAAAACCAATCAGTCAGATTCTGGTGGAAATGGCATGATTCGCGGCACCAATTTGGCTGTGGTGACGCTAATATGCAAGTATTGTATTTTCATTACACTGATAATTTTTAAATCAGTGTGTGTAAAATTTATAGAATGGCAATGAAGCTATTGTTTCATATATATTTATTTTGATTATGATTACCATCACAAGTACAAAATTCAACATTTTTTTTATGGCTTTTTAGAGTATATCTGGAGAAATAATACTCAAAAGTATGGCTTTCAAAAATAAACTCAATGTCAAAGAAAGCTGTAACTGTGTGCCAAATATTGTGATTCATGATCTTGATATTTCAAGTTTCTTTTTTGTTTGTTGAATAACTATATGAGGGAGTTATGTGTTGATTCCTTTCTGTTCTATGCTGGGGTCATCTCTCTCTCATTTGTAACAAAGTCTATATTCTTCTGTGTTTGTATTATATGCTTTTGTTCTTCTATCTCTTGTCTTTCATATGTATCCTAGGATGAAATGCACAATGGCAACCACAACTTAATTTACTGATATTAAAATTAGTAGATTATAATAAATATATAGTATTTTAAATATTCTAATAACTTGTATTTTTGTGTACAGTTTTAAAACATTTTGTATACTAGAATTTTTTATGCATTTTTAGAAATGGAACTTAAGAAGTTATTGAATGCAATGAACATACATAAATTCTTCATTAATAAACAGAATTTTAATTTTTTTATTGTTTTGGTGAAATCTTAGTTTAATATTTAAGTTATATGGTTAATTTTATATTACTTAATTCTAGATTGGACTGCAAAAGAAGAAGATGATCAAGATATCAATGTTTGGGAAGATAATTGGGATGATGACAATGTAGAGGATGAATTTAGTAATCAATTAAGGTAAGATTTGTTTGATTTCTTTCAAGTTATTGTTTTGTGCTTGATTGAATAAAAATTTTAAATTTTGTTCTGAGTATGATTTGTAATTTCACCAAATTTCTGAACTGCCAGTCCCTAATGTTTAGAGCTTCATAATATTTTAAAATAGTAACGTGAAAAGAAATTACACTGATTCATAGAAACAAGAGATAATTTAAAAATCTTTTTTTACAGAAACTGATATTTAACAAAGGGATCAGAATTTGGAAAGTTTTCCAATAATTTTATTGTTCATATATCTTTCATATATGTGTAGCTGAAAGAATTGTAGAGTATATCTAAATAAATTTTTGATTTTTGAGCAAATATGCTAAATCTTTTAGCAATGTTCATATTCCTTTAATAGTAAATGTAATAAAAAAGGTTTTAAATGTTAGGTAAATGGATAATTTACTGTAGAATTGCTAGATTCTAACAACTTTTGTGTAATTATTTTATCTTGGATTATATAAATATAAAACACAGATAAGTAATTACTCAAATACAGTTTTTAAACAGTATAATATATTTTTAATTATTGTTGTTTAAAGAATTAAAGCACTTTTCCATTTAACTGGGGCAAATCTTGCCAAGTTGGCATTATTGGCAACAACACACAATATACGCATAAAAAAGTATTAATAAATATTAGTTCTCGGTTTTTCATCCATTTTTGATGTATTTTGAAAATGGCGTTAGTGATATGAACAGACCACAATTTGTTTTGAAAATATGGCGGTAAAAGCCTACCAGCGGGAATTTTCTGTTTGGTCTCAGCAACTTTTGACAACTTTATCACTTGCACCATAGAAAATGAAACAAATTATTTTTTTAAAAAAATGAATTTAAATGAGTAATCCAAAGGTTCCATATATCAAATGCTGTTAATCACTCAGAGTATAGGGGGAAATGTGGCATGGGGGAACTCTAAATAGCTGTCAAGCCACAAGTCCTCTCGTGAGGTTGGTGGGAGGTCCATGACCACCCCCAGGTTCTCCCTCAAAATTGGGGTGGAACTGAGCCAAATCCTACTGTCACCTGCATGGTGCTGCAAAGCTACAGCTAACAACGGGTGTAAATTACTAGCCCCTTGCCATAGTGTTTTTCGTGGGTCTCAATCTGACACTATTTGTTCTGCCCAATCAACTAGCTCACAAATAAATGTTTCTTGCATCATAAATTTATATCTTGAAGACCCTCAAGAATGCTTAAAATTGCCCTAAGTAATTAAAACTATTATTGCAAAACCACTTTTTCAAAGTTAAAAAGTATGCCAAATTTTGGTAACTAAACCATTGTTTGAGGACAATTGCATGCATAATTTTCAGTTGTGTTTCCACCATGCAGTGTCTCTTATTTTCATTTTTTTGTGTTTTGATATGTATTTTCTCCTTTGTTTTATTTTCATTTTAATCTGAATTTCTTAGAGATTTGGAAATTTATTACATTTTTCTTTTGTTGGCAAAATTGGTTCAAAAGTACCAAGTCTGTAGCCCGAATGTTCAATTTCATGTCATGAAGCTATACTTTGAAATATAGACTTTTTTTTTGAAAATATGCAATGTTAAAAACTGTAATGAACACATTAGAAGTTGAAAACACACACACACAGTAATAGTTTTGATTAAAGTAAATAAAGGTATACATTTAGGAGGAGTAAATGTGATTTTAGTGTTGGCAGGGGGATGCAGTTTTATATTAGTATGGAAACGATCATTTATTAATTTATTTTAACCAACCATAAAAATGTTTCTAAGCATTTGTGAAGTATTGGTTATAATATTTATTTTTTACACTATTAATCGATGTGTAAATTCATTGTTAAATTGTAATATTTTGATAATATATGATATTTTGATAATTCATGCAGATATTTGTATCATGAAAATAGAAATTGTAATTGGTAGGTTAATTTTACCATTCATTTCATAATTAGAAACAATTTAAGGGCCTCTTGTCAACCACAATTAAATGTTGAGGACTATTTAAGCTTTCACATTAAACTACTTTGAGGACTCTGAACTTCTACATATTTAATACACATCAACCTCATTTTGTATTGAATCTGTAATGGAATTAGGGCTCAACTGAAACATGACTGGCTTGCAACCATGACCACTTGACTAGTGCAGACAGAAAAAAAAAAAATTAAAATTAATAAATATACTCAAAATATCTATTTGACATATAGAGATTGTTATATAAATTAGTAGTGTGTGTGTGATCAATTTATACAATTATTAAAATTGTATCAATATTTTTACTGAAAGAATTTTTTTAAATAAGTTATATTAATGTTTTGCTTGCAATTATAATCAACATAATATATGTTTCTAATAATTTGTTAACAGAATTCATAATGACTGTTCTGTTATTTATGACTATGGCACTTTTTATTTACTTTTTCCTAGAGCTGAGTTGGAGAAATGTGGTCATAAAGTTAATGGCGCTGGTGAACCTATGAAATCCTGATTGTGCACACTAATCTAAATTCATTCAAATATCATCAAGTGGACATTTATGTTTTAGCTTATTAATATTCATCTCATTATGCAAATGTTAAGTATTTGAAGATATATGGATTTTGTATAAATAAAGTATTAAAAAATTGCTTTTTCACCATACATATGGGAAACTAAAATATTTTCTTTTAGTTTCTCTAAATTGCACTGTTTAAAAATTTGTACACTAATTTTTTTCTTTCCGACTTACTCAATAAATATTATTTCTTCACTTGATTATATATATCTTTTCATTTAAGACAAAAGCACATCCTCCCCCCTTTTGTATTAATGCTTTAATACTTAAGGGTAGAGAAAGAGTTGTATTTTTCAATCACAAGTATAGTTATCTGTTCTATCCTTTTTCCATCATGGAAGCAATTTTTGAGCAAATAAAAAAGTATTAAAATGCAATAGTTGCTTTTTAGTTAAATATGGGTGAATAATATTGCAAGTTGCTTAATTTTAATTTCTTTCTAATATTCACTATTTTTAATACCTACTTCAGCATTATTACTATTAAATATTTTTCATGTGTTATTTGCCATTATTTATGCTGCAACACTACAAATGTTTGTAAGTGAATTATAGATTTTTAATCATTATCTTCAATTTTTCCAGATAAATACAAGTCAGGCTGGCTTGTATTTATTCTTAATTTATTATATTAATTATTTGGATATGATTATAAATGAATTTCACTCACTTTTACTTAAATGCATAATTTACTAAAAAATGAATTAGTGTGATATTGTTGTAAATACTTATAGGAAAGCTATAACTTTTTTTTCAAAAAAAAGCATGGTTTATTGATCATGCAGAAAAAATGTGCAATTTAAAGAATTTATTGTATATTTAAAATATTTTTTATAGCAAAAAATGTTCTGTATTGCATTTGTAATTTTTATTTGTTATTGTGATCCTAAAATGAGATACTTTTAAGAGAAGTTGCTGAGAGCGAATATCAATTTTTTAAAAACATCACATTAAACTTGGTACAAGAAGACATACAAACTGAAGATAGAAATGAATTTAATTTTCTGCAGCCATCATTAACACAGAAAAAGTATTCTCTATTGAAAATGTAGTTTTATAAGATTAAAGAAACTGGTAGTAAATTTATGTGAACTATTAGAAGTAAATGACTATGTAAAATAGTTACATATAATGGTAATATTTTTCACCTTATAAGCCTTTACAGTATACAAGTATTTGGACGATTATTTTTAGACTATATTACCTTTTTAATTTGCAGAACAGTTGTTTTAAATTCAATTTTATTTCTCAGTAAACTGTGTATTAGAGAATCAAAAAATAAATATGTAACACTCTTTCAATTCTTTTGATAATTCAATATTTAGATAAAAGTACATTTCTGATTTGATTTGGCATAAATTCAACTAGATTTTTGCTCATTGCTAGATTTTAGTTGGTTCATTTTGATTCTTCTGCAAACACGTTATTTAACCAGTTTTTGGAGAAGTTTTCTGTTTTCTTATTTCCCATTCATTCAAATTGTTTTCAAGTCAAAAGAAGTTCAGATAATTCTTTTTAATTGTCCAAGGGCTGTAAACAATTAATACAGTATACTTGAAATTATGTTGGTAAAACTTGAAATTTCTGTGCATCCCAAGTTTCTTGATATTTTAAGAATTATTTCTTAATAGAATTTCAATGTATTCGTATTGATTCTCTCTCTCTCTCTCATAAGAACAAACTTTCTACAAAACTAGATTTCCAATTGTAACAATACAATGTACAAATTAAAATGTCTTCATATCTCATTATTCCACTACACCTATACTCAGTAGTAGGTAACAAATATTTTGGTTGGATTTTTCTCCAATAATAATTTGTAGCTTAGAACTAGTTATATTTTTCACTCATTGATTTTGCAAAATTCGGATATAAATTTCTTAACCTTAGACTAGCCTAACATTTTGTAGCTGTTCACATGATTTTATCACATACCTAACAGTTCATTAATTAACTTGTAAACCAAATTTATGTTACTTTGCAATAATTTCGGATTTTTTATAGGATTTATAGTTACTTGTGTCCCCCCCTAAACTCGTACACACAACTAGCCTTTGTGTAGAAAATTCTATTTCAATAGTTCCAAAAAGTTTCATCTGCTTTATCACAAAAAAATTCATATTTACGATTTGTGAAATATTTTTAACACTTGTACTTTTTATAATATTTAGTTATCAGATTTCAAAGTGAATTTGTATAATTACATTGTACCAACTTACCATACTCACTAGAAACTGATCTTTGTTTAAGTATCTTGTTTAAATCTAGTTAATTCTAATTAACGTTCAATAATTTTAATCCCATAATATTCATTTAAAACTAATTATGTTTTGTGCAAGAGAATTTTTTAGCAAACATACAAGTGTTTGAATATTTTTAATCATTTATTTCACATTATTAGATTGTAAAACTTTTCCATAATTATAATTAAGATGAAAACATTGATAATTTGTCAAATTTTTTAAAATGTGTTCTGATTTTGATGACAGCACTATACAATTAAGTAAATCGGATATTTTTGTTTGACTCTCAATTTTTTTAGTTACTTAAAAGTTTAGGACTGCTAACAGTAGAAGATCAGAATAATTAATTTCAGAATTTTTACGATGTCACCCAGAATAAATTTACTGTAATGAACATTATTATTTATTTGGATAAGGGCTTTCGGACTTTTTTCATTCTGATCTTAAGTCTAATATATTCTTTGACCATGACTATAACCTAATGCAACACCAAAAATAAAAAAGGGAATTTGGGAGAAGAAATACTTTTTAATTGTAATTTTTAAAAAACTAAAGGCTTTCATTTGTTGTTTATTTCAAATATTATAAATCGAAAGTTTGTTAGTTGTATACTTTGTAATCGAGAGTTTCTAAATGGTATTTTAGATAAAAAGAAAACTTTTTTTTTTTAGTTTTTTTACCTGATTTATTTTTTTTAATATTTACTTCTATTTTCTTCAATCAAATTGTTCTTTTTGTTGTTAATTTAGCTTTCCTTTGTATGTCTTATCCTATCCTATATATAGTTATTTAATTTTGAACTAATGTATAATATATACTGTATGTATAAATCTCACTTTTTCTTGAGCCAAAATGATCATGATCATGGGTTTGCGGCCAGCAATGTTTCTATCAAGTTGCGCTTTAGAGACTTGGAGCATGTAAGAACAGTTTCACACAAGTTGGCAACTTTGTGCCTGTCAACTTGTTTTCTGTCACTAGTTCTCTAATGTGAAGAAGGGAAAGAATTCCTTTCACACGTGGACACATTGGCTGAAAAAGAAGTGCCTTAAGTGAAAAGAGAAGACCGGACTCAATGATACAATAATTGAATCCGTAGAAGCAATAAAAGCTTTCTCTATTTTGGATACACAAGTAGCTGCATGTGAGCATGTCGGACTGCGTGATTTTGAACCTCTGTCAAGTGATGAGAACGACACCTGAACTGGCACCTTTCCGTAACCACTAGGCTACCACGGCCACAGTTTAGAGCAGGGCTTCCTAAACTTTTTTGTCTCATGGACCCCTTGCCATGTGTTTGTTTTGGGTAGACCCCTACTTACCTAATACTGAATTTTCGCAAATTTATCAACTTAAATGTCTTTTTCACAGCTGATACAGCGCTACTTTGAAAGTTTTATATCTCTAACTGTAGGGAGTATAGTGTTTAAAACTTGAGAAATGCATGTTAATTAACTAAATTTAGAAAATTTAATTCATACATTAAATAACTGCGACATAAAACAACTAAATAACAAACAAATTATTTTAATAAGTGGGAAGAATCTGATGTTTTAATAAAAAAAAATAATTCAACATTTGGCTATCAATCTTGCCAGGTTTATCCCTAAATCTCCTTGATTAAGGTATCCGACTACCCTAAAATCAAGATTTTTTTTTAAAAAATTGACAAAATTTTTTATGGTTTTATTTTATATGCCATCTTATTAGCTTTATAAAAATACCAAGTGTTTTATTTTCCATCTACTAGAACAAAACTACAAGTGTTTTAGTAGAAGCAGTTGCCATAACTTTACGTAAGATGTCAAACTTTAAAATGCGTTTTTTTCGGAAAGCTCAAACGGGGACAATGATTGCTCAGAAGGTTTTTAAAATAATTTGCTGAAATTTTTATGTATGTTCTGTATAACAGTAGAAGTATTTTAATCTTCAGATTTATCAAAGTGCTCTAGTTTTTGTAAAAATTAAAATATCTCTTATCCTGAAGGTTATTTCAAAAAGAAATAGCAAAGTAATACATCAAATTTGAAAAACTGATAATTTGTTCATTTACTATTTAAACAGAGCAGGCTCCGTTTATGTAATTTTTTGTCAATTTTTTCCCATTTTAGTAGTAATAATTTATATTCCTCATCTTAATTTTAGCCTTTTTTTTTCTTAAATGTACTAAATAAATCTAAAAACCACAAAGAAATCTCCATTTTTTTTTAAAAAAAAAAAGTTGCCGCAAGTAGTCGGATACCTTAGTAGAGTCCTATCTTTCTTTTTTTTCTTTCTGTCTTTGCTTTGGAGATTGGCAACCGCGCTGAAACTCTTTCTCTTTAGGAAAAGCAATCAAAAACTTTCTCAAGATGTTCCATAATTGGTATAAATAACAGTTATATCTTTTTAAAGCCAAAATTACTGATATTCGTTTCTACGCTTTACTTTAAGATCTTTACTGGCTATTCCGATAGGTTCTAATCTGACATTTCTTTTCTTTCCATTGTTTTTTTTTTCAGTTTGATCACATGAATTCATTGTCTACTGTTGTACTATCATAGTCAAAGCATTCTCAAACCTATTTTCAAAATCTGAATTAAGGGCATTTAAAAGTTAAACATAGGTTAAAGTGTCAATTTCCTGGCAGATTGTATGTAACAAATTAGAAATTAGTAAAACTCGCGTGACGTCCTTTATACTCCTTTACTCTGGCAAAGAACACTGAAAATGTGGTCATTGTTTTAAGGTATCCGATTGCGTTCGGTACCGTGATTTTACAAAGGCGCATAAATGAATAATTTTCATGATATTTAGTGTCACTTAGATTAGAATACATGTATAAAATTGTTTTAAGGACATTTTGACAAAAATTATTTAAATACAATATTTCGGCAAAAAATTAACTTAGAATAACCTTTTTTCAAAATGTTCTTTTGTGAAAAATGCTTCTATTATAATAATATTTTGCCTGCATATAGCTAAGACCTCTGTACAGAGGCTCAACTATGATTTTTGAAAAAAATCGCATTATTTTCAGAGTTACAACCCATTGAAATAATTATCGGCGATTTTTCTCAAATTTTCTCCCCTCTGTTCTAAAATATGGATAAACCCACTTCTAAGTTATATATTTCAAAAATTCTAGTTGAGCCTCTGTACGGAGATCTGAGCTATGTACAAGCAAAATATTATAATAGAAGCATTTTTTATACAAAAGGAGAATATTTTGAAAAAAGATTATTCTAAGTTAATTTTTTGTCAAAATATTGTACTTAAATAATTTTTTACTGTAATAATATTCTTAAAACAATTTTATATACATTTCCTTATCTAAGTGACACTAATTATCATAAATATTATCCATTTATACGCTTTTGCAAAATCACGTTTCCGAACGTAGTCGGATACCTTAATAAAATTTATGTTGGCGTCTTGTAACTGCAAAGTAATCTCATTAGATTTAGTAAATAAATTTGTTAAATGAGTAAATATGATATTTACTTGATAAAATCTTCTTTTAAAATTAAAGTCACGCTCTGGTTTAATCTATCGTAGACCCCCATTTACACCTTCTGGACCCCCAAATTATTTTTTCTCTGACGTGGACTCCTTGTAAGCTGTCATAGATCCCTGGGGGTAGAGAGTAAGGTGCAACTTAGGTCTCGACGTTTAATCTTGGTTCATAATTATAAAGTTCCTTCCACAAATACACATTAATAATCAATCTTAAATAGTCTGTGGGGAAATATTTCACTACATCATATTAAATATAAAACTGGAAATATATATAAAATTCCTTACTTGGTGTTAATGCGGGAAAATAGGAGAGGGAATTACCTATTCTGATTATATTCACGTCGCTTGACTGCGTCTCAAAATTACACGGGTACATCGCAAGTATAGTCCATGCAAAACGTCTCGTGTAATAGCTATTCAAACAATTCCAATATTTTAATTTAATTTGAAATTAAGGCTAGTAAAAAAAAGCATATATTATTTGAAGTATTTCTGTTATGTAAAATGGCTTTTTTTTTAAATATTGAAAAAAAAAAAAGCATGATGACGAATTTAATTTTTTTATCCAGTAAAAATTGATTTTTGTCGAACTTATGGTATAGAATATAGGATTCACATTTGATCAAATTTCGTGTATTTCTCATTATATATGTATACATAAACTACCTTCCATTATTTTTGTGATACAAATCTCATAACTTTAACGTAAGTATAACTAATGAAAATTATTGAATAAATTAAGGAACTTAGATAAAAGTACAGAATTCCTGAAAAAGGTAGCAAAATGCAGAGTGTAGAGTTATGAAAATAAAATTCTTATACCAACAATTTAATTTTTCTCTACAATATCAAAATTTTTCGATTTTAATAATATCTCACTCATTTCAAATAAAATGTAATGTGTTATTGAGAAACACGTTCTTTAAAGATGATGTATTCGTTAAACGAACACACTTTCGTACTTCAAGGAATTTGGACATTTTATATCACAAGAATTCAGAAGTTTCTAGACAAATGCAAGGAATATCTCTTGTTAAAATGAATGAGATAAAAGGTGCGTACTTTTTATAAACGCTGCTACTACAAATATATATATATATATATATATTTCTGCACTAAAAATGCTACAACTTTTTTTTTCTACTACAATTGTTGTCTTTGTTAAAGAAAAGGCAGAGTAAAAAATTGCGACTGCGACTAGTCAAAAAATTTAGTGAATTATTTCTAAAACTATAATCTTTAGAATGGCATTATTCAATGAAATAATACTCGGATTAAACTGATCAAGAATTATAATCTTCCCTTTCGGATTTTTTTTATTTACATAAAAATTTGTTTCGATGTTTTTTTTTTTTAAATTGCAGCAAAATTATATTGTGTATTCCAGAACGCAGATTATATTTTCTAAATATTGCTTGGCATCTCGTCTCATGTAGAAATATGTACATACATAAATATTATTAATAATAATAACATAATAATAAAGAAATATATATTTCGTTATATCTATATAACGAAATCGCGCTAAATCCCGAAAAAAAGTTCGTTATATGGAAAATTCGTTATATAGTGGTTCATCTTTCTATTTTCTTTATAAAGCACATAAAACAAATTTTAAACTTATAAACACTATATATTAAAAAAAAAGTAATTATTCACACCTTTTTCTAAATTAATATATATTTATCTTATACATTTTATTTATCAAAAAAACTACAAGGAAAGTTTCTTGATGCCACTTCTTGAAGAATTAAATTTTTTTCTTTGATGCTCAAGCATTTACATTTTGACATTTTCAATCCATAAGAAACGAAGCTACCAGTACGACTGATCAATACTACGAATGAACGGAAATTAGTTCAGGGACACGAGATAACTCCTCTGAGAGTGAAATGGGATATCGAAGATGTTTCCATTGACCTGGACAATGGGGGTTAAAGAGGTTGCACTTCTTGAATAAAACGCATAGAATTCTATTATTCTCAGTGAGTTAGATGCCTAGTAAAATCAGTTCAAGATTTGTGACCACCATAAAATGAGTTAAAAGAGATAATAACTTGAAATGTGTCCAGAAATACTTTAAAAAATATTGAATCACAAGAGAAAAACTTCGTTATATAGAAAATGGACTTGGCTATTAGGAGTTTATTTTGCAAAGAAAATCGTGAGATGTTCTTGGTTCCAATTCGCAGAATGGAGGTTCGACTGTACATATATATATATATATGAGTTGGTTTAAATAAATGCATTACGAAGATTTATATAGTTACTGTGATATTTAAAGTAAAACTTTATTAATAGCTCCATTAATTTAACAAGCTTTTCTTTGATGTCCCTCCCCCCTTTTTTCAGGATATACATATATGTAATAATTCATTTCAATTTTCTCTCGAGGGATTTTATTTAATTCATAATTAACGTTTTGGGCCCTCCAAGACTTTGTGTGATAATTAATTTTTAGTCTACTCACCTAACGGTAGATAACCACAACCTTATCTCCCAAAAAACTGAAACTTCAGCTTTTTTAAAAACAGGATGATGCAATCTTGCATCACCCGCGTATTCAGTCCAATCAGAAAAGCCTTTATCTGAAATCATACGATTCTAACGGTTTTTGGTTGACAAAAATTATAAAATGTTGAAATCTCGGGAGAGAACAATGGACGCTTTTATGAATGTCCTGTAAACCACGCGTGTGATATTTTTCGTGTTGCTGCTTGTTTGTGTTTCTTACGTAACTATATAAATTTGAACTTCTAACTAGATGTTTCCACCTCAATGGGACACTACAACTACCACACAGAAATCATCTCGTTAGTTATTAAATGCCTGAACCCTTCTTTGTATGTTTTTGTGAAATAAATCAGGGTGATATAATTTAGGCTCTATATCAGGGATTCCCAAAGTGGTCTATAAAGACCAGTAAGGGGTCCACGTCAGCGAAAAAATAATTTGGGGGTCCATGAGGTGTGAATAGGGTTTGAGATTGTGGCTCTCGTTAAACCAGATCGTGACTTTAATTTTAAAAGAAAAAAAATTTAGCCATTTAACAGATTTACTTATAAACCTGATTTACCTATTTAATAGATTCTTTTACTAAATTTAATAAGGTTAATTTGCAGTTACAAGAACCATCATTTCAGCGTTTCTTGCCAGGATTAAGCTAAGGAGTATAATATAGGACATCCTGAATTTTTTCCCTGTCTCAATTTGTCACAGACAATGTGCCAGGGTATTGATGTGTTAACCTACGTTCATCACTTAAATGCCCTTTATTCAGATTTTGAAATTAGGTTTATGAATGCTTTGTGTGAATATGGTAATAGCACAGTAGGTAATGAATTCAGATCAGTGATACTCAACCTGCGGCCCGCATGTGGCCCATTGCACTAAGAAACTCAGTTACAGGAGAACAATGTACTAAAAATTTAGCGGGAAATTCTATTAATAAAGTAATCTAATATCTCAATTTTGCTATGAAATTTTTTAATAGTAGAATGTAGGTAGGGTTTGCAATATCGGACCAAAAGTTCAAGACCGGTATTCGGTATTCTTAAGGTCTTAATACCGGAATAGCGGTTTTAATACTGGTAGTAGAAGTTTTAGGATAAGAAAGAAAATACCAGTGTTTCTTTGTTTTATTTGAGAGAGTAAATGTGGCCGCGGTAGCCGAGTGGTATAGGTATCGGATCGTGGCTTGCCTTGTCACGAGTTCGATCCCTAGTACCACTAAAGACCCGCCGTGTAGGGCAGCGATGCACGTTAAATCTGTCGAGAGCTGAAACGTCCTCCCGATGGTGTGGTGTGGTAGTTAGGAGAGGGGGGTGCCAGCTCAGGTGTTGTCCACGTCACTTGACCATGGTTCAAAATTACGTGGTCCGTCGCCAAAAGCCCTCGTGTAGCTGAACAGTGCGACGTTAATATTCAATCAATCAATCAATTGAGAGAGTAAATTTCACAAAAAATTAATTTGTAATTTTTAAATTATAACAGTGTATAAAGACTCGCAAAAAAGTAAAGGAACATCTTATTTATTTAAACCACAAAAAAGTGTAAGTATCACTCTTCAGACTGTGGTACTGTTACAAATTTTTGAAATGTGAACTTAAAAAAACATGCCTTAATTGGACTGTCATTAAACCTGGAACGTAAATATGTGCAAAAATTACCAGCTGTCAATAACGCTTTTTCGCCATTTACGCTAGTTGGTGGTATTGTTAGCAATACGCGATATACTTTTTCTATAAGTATATTTATCTCTAAATCTCTGATCTTCAAATAAATCTATTTCTCGTTGGATTGTTTTGTGTATAGCTGATTTCTCTCTCTCTCTCTCCGCATTGTATTTTGGTATGCTGAAAGTGTTTTTAGTTATCGCTTATTCTAATTTATTGCAAGAGACAATTCCTTTTCACTATCAACATTAGTGTCATAATCATCCTCGATAACTGTACCGAATTCTTCTGATTGTGCATAAGGTTTGCGGGTAAAAAAAATTTAAGAACAGTTATTATAAACTTGATCAAATTTGAATTGGTTAGTCTCTTTTCTTCTTTTTCATTTTCATTTATAAAATCATGATGATATGCCAATACAATGTGAGTAACAAACACCCCAATTTAAAAAATATCGAAATATTACGCACTTTCTTGACAACTAGAACCTTGTTTTCACAGATACGAATCCTGCGCGTGTGCAGTAAAGCTCTGAGCTGTAACAGAATAGTCTTGGCCCACCTCCTTGGATAATTCACATATTTTATCACTTCTCTTAATTGTAGGATGCAACTTTATATTCACAGTCTAATT
Source organism: Trichonephila inaurata madagascariensis (assembly GCA_019973955.1). Lineage (NCBI taxonomy): Eukaryota > Metazoa > Arthropoda > Arachnida > Araneae > Nephilidae > Trichonephila > Trichonephila inaurata. The sequence continues at coordinate 100,526 of BMAV01013142.1, forward strand.
AATTTCGCCCGTTAGGGAGACATAAAAACAAAAATATATACTATTTTGCTAGGTTGGCGATCCCTGAACATAAAGTGGAAACAATTTAAAAAGAAAAATTTCTAGTAAATACCGCGAAAAGCCGGTATTTAAACTTGTGAATACCGGTATTACAAAATTATACAAATGGCTCAAAATACAGTAAGACCCCGCTTAACGCGGGGGATACGTTCCATCAAAGTAGAGCGTAATGCGAAACAGCGCTAAACGAAGCTATCTTAACATGTAAATAATGGGGTTAGGGGAAGATGGATAGAAATTGGTTAGGTATTAAATTTAATAATTATATGTTTTTTTTTAATAAAAATAAAACCAAACATTTATTTCTTACAAAAATAAAAACAATATAAACGAATATATACATATAAGAACAAATAAAATTCTAAGTCAGTCAGATCATTCAGTCTATTCTTTGTTTCCAATTTTCTGCCTTTTTGTCAAGAAGGCATCTTGTTGAAGTTGCCAAATTCAATGCAGCACTAATTTGAGATGGACGTTCACCAGAATCTAATCTTCTAATCCCCTGCATTTTAGTTTCCAGTGAAAAGCTTTTTCTGGTTGCTTTCTTTTCTTGCTTTTCATTATCACCCATGATAAAAACTAAAGATCATAATATTTGTCACTGTATTAATAGTTATAGTATTATAAAAATGTATACTTACAATAATGTCAACAAATGTTTCAAATGATAAAAATGCGTCCGTACAGCACCGCACTAAACAAGAAACACAGCTACAATGTTTTGGATATGTTATGTACATATTTTGAAACCTACAATTTCGCGGGGAATCCCCGTAGCGCTGCGAGCAATTTTGGGGAATCCCCGGGTTGAAATAAAAGAGCGCTAAACGAAACAGCGTTAAGCGGGGTCTTACTGTACCGGTATTCGGTATCCCGATATACCGATATTGCAATCCCTAAATGTAAGCAAGAGGCTTGGTCATGAATGAAAGGAACTCAGTAAAACTCGTAACTCAATAAAAAATGCATAAAAATAAATATTTTTGTATGTGTGTTTGATCGAAAAGTTAATACAGTACTAAAATAAAAGCCAAAAATGAGTTTTAATATTTTGATCAATTTTTCCAATGTTGCGTTGGTGTAATATTGTGTTTTTGCCCTTATCCGCAAGTTGCGGCCCGCGTGAAATACCCGTCATGTATGCGGCCCGGCGGGAAAAAAGGTTGAGTACCCCTAATTCAGATGATCACATCGGGAAAAAAAGTCAGATTATAAGAGAAACTGATCGGAATAGGCACTTACGAAGATAAGTAGGGGAGTATTAAATAAGTAGGGGTCTACCCAAAACCGAAAAGCATGGCAAGGGGGTATATGAGACAAAAAAAGTTTGGGAACCTCTATTCTAGATTAAAGGAAAAGTGTTAAAAAAAATCCTAGTATAAATATGTAATATACATGATGGAAATATCCTTTATCATGTAAATTTACATGTTAAGCTCAGTACAAAATAAAAAAAAATAATATATCATTTTTATTCATGATTATAATTATAAAAAGCAATTGTTATTATTATTCTAGTTTCATCTACTAGGCGCTACTCGTCGTCAAAATTTTCGCCATCAAGGCTACCTTCTGGTAGCCAACCGTTTTCTAACTGGTCCAAGTAATTTTCGAAATCCCTCTCATCTAAATCTCTTTACAGAAATAACACAAAATAAAACTATCGTAAAAAACATTTTCGTCTCACATTAGATGTGAAAAATTGTATAGTGATGTAAATTTCTGTTATCTGGTTTTGGGAAGATTATTTGGGGTATTCGACAAAAAAATTGCACAGAAAATAACAGAAACACTAAAAACAAACTTTTTTCGATTCATTATCGCTTTCATTAGCAAAAAAAAAAAAAAAAAAAAAAACTCAGATTAGTTATGAAAAAGTATTTAGGAAATCGCACGTTTCTTCCAACCACAACAAACAGTGGAATGACAAGTTCAAACTCGTTATAACGAATGTGACGTATAATTTTTTTTTATAGCTGCGTTCCTTATTGCGCAATAGTCGTGAAAAAAGTTGCCAGCAACAACCTATTTACTTTACATCTGTTCTGAGTACAAGTTTTTGTTCCCTAGATGTTACAATGGAAATTTCCATCATAAACAAAGAAGGGTTAAATCAAATTCGCGCGCGAAGTACTTCATTTATATATATTTTTCTTGTTTAAAGCTCTCGCTAAAAAAAAAAGAGAACTAAATTTTATTTTCAATTCCTACTATTAGTTCACAATCTCCTTATATATATATGTTATATATTGAAGTAGTGTGTTGGCTGGTGTATGTGATTATCATTTTTGATGAAAACTACGTCTTCAGAATAGCTTTACCTCCTTTATTATGAGCACACATCAGCAGATTAAAGCACAATTCTGTTACATGTTCACATTGAATAGATAGTGGCATTTTGGAGGACACAACACAAAGACAAAGAAAGCAGCAAGT
>BMAV01013143.1:0-16611 GCA_019973955.1 Trichonephila inaurata madagascariensis
AAAAGAAGATGAAATTTGACGTTTCCCCTTTTCTGTTCTTGAAGAGATGGCTATTTTTAAAAAAAATTTTTGTTGTTTTTTCTAAGTACCGCCTGACGTAGCCAGATAAATTGAAATTCATCAGGGGGGGGCTAGACATACGCCTGGCCGTAGCCTTGAGCACCATACAGGGACAGAGATTTGGCGGTTCCCCCCCCAATTGTGAGGGAAAAAACCCAGGGGAGGGTCGGGGGCCCCCCACCCTCATCTTCGCCACCCCTCACGAGAGGATTTTTGGGGTTGACGATTTTAACCCCCCCATGCCACGAAGGACTGAATTTACAAACATCCATGTCTTATCCGGGTTTAAAACCGGGCCCCTGGGGGCCCGGGTCGTGAGCAACCCACAAAGGGGGGACAAATTGAAATAAAAATAAATATTTAAAAAATTATAATATTATAATTGTATTTGTATTTTGTTTTAAATTTTTCTTGTTCATGCATATTTTTTTAATTTCCCTACATTAGCCCCAAATCTCTATATATCTAGATATATAAAAAAAGGGAAAGTTTGTGAGGATGTTTGTCCGTCTTTCACGCAAACAACTGTGGTTTTTAATGAAACTTTACAGTAATAAGCTTATACATCAGAATAACACATAGGCTATTAAATTTATAGATAACAATTTTAAAAAATTTTGGGGGTTTGTCCAAAATATAACGGTATTTGTCAAGTAAGTGGAAAAAAATTTGCCATCTAAGCAATCCGGCGTGCACTGCAAAAAACGACAGATATATCTTTTTTAAAGGAAGAAACCCCTTTTTTGTTTTGACTACGCAAGGCTCTCGCTTCTAATTTATTCATGTAATCAGCGAAACCCCAAACTTTTTTATTTCAAAAAAATTAAGTTTTGAAGGAGAGGTTGTTATAAATCTCTTTATTTGAAATTTTTTTTATGTTTTTTATTATAATTTTAGTAAAAAATTTAAATTTTTTTTTTCAAAATACTTTTATCGTTTCGGTACAAAAAAAGGGGGAGTTACGTGAGTTTTTTAATAACCCGGGAAAAGGTGCGTATTTAATGTTTAAATTAAAATGAAACCCAAAGATGTTGAAAAATGAAGACAAATTGTTCCCCAACATAAAGATATCCCCTAAAAACGTAGAAAAATTTTGAACCAATCCCCATGGTTTTTTACAATCAACCATGTTGTAAAACATTTCAAACCGATTTAAAAATTTCCCCTTTTTAACTCAAAAAAAAAGTTTATTTTTCCAACAGTTAACACATATAATGATGTTTTCTTCGACTTTTTTGTTGGTTGTTCTTTGATTTTATTACTAAGCAGTATTGCTGTGAATAGAATTTACATTATTGTTGATTCATAATTAACTTCAATAGTAAGGACCTGTTTCAGCATTGTTACTTAACAATCATTGCTTTGTTTCAATAATAACTTGTAATATAGTGTTTTCAAGTCCCGATATGGAATAGCATTAAGTATTTTAATATCTTTTGAAAGATTTTCTTGTAAATATGTATATGTCCGATCAGTTTTTTAGTGGGAAATATAATATACTTACATATTAACACAAGTATACACGCACACAGAAAAATCACAGTAGCACCACCCCATATAAAAAATTCAGTGCGGGAATTTTAACCGAAATGCTTTTATATCGTAGACTTAAACTAAAATTTACTAAAATTTTTTTTAAAAAATGCAATAATTATTTTTTTGGGAAATATTTTAATTTAAAACAGATTTATGGGTTTTGGTTGTAAAAAAAGTTTGAAAAGTCCCCCTTCTAATTTTTTAATTAAAAATACCAAGATGCTTCAAGATATTTAAATGGTAGTACTACTGTAGGATAATGAAATATAATATTAATTAGATGACTAATCAATTAAGTGCATCAACAACCTAAAAAGAATTATGAAATTATAAATGAAAATTTACATTCATTTTGAAACGTGTACACTTTCTTCGTTACGTGTTTCTCGTTCTTCGCGATATATTAATACACGAAATTATTTTTATTTTGCTTCTGTCACGGGTCATTGCACAAGTAATTTATTTTAAAATTAAAAATTTCTTCTAAATTTATTACAAAACACAGCAGTCATCTTTGTGATAGCGAAATAGAAATAAAACACGGCGCTAATAACCATGAGATAATTTTATACGACTGATCAATTAGGTTTTGAACTGAATGTTTTTTTTTTTTTTTACAGAAAAAATAATGTATGAAAACGCAGTAATTTTTAGATGTTTTTTTGAATATTTTCATGCAATACAGGTTATGCTTACAATTTTTGTTCATTTTTTCTGTATTAATTCTTTATAAAATGAAAAAAAGGATTAACAATATTTTATTACAAGATTGAAATTTTTTTTTTTTTTGGTCTTAATTAGTAGAATTGAGATTAGTTATATCTGTTACTTAAATTTTGTCATAACATTATACTTTCGAAAATAAATCATAAAGAACGGACTACGATTAAGTATTTTATAAAATGTTTAATTTATCTTTCAAAGATAAATAAAAGGAAATAAATCGAAGATCATTGGAAAACTTGTTTTTACCTAACGGAAACGTTTTGAATACTTTTCAAATAAAATCTTTGTAATTCTTAAGAGAGTCATTGTAAGGAACAATGCCTGTCCTCACAATGCAAACATCCTAAGCGAATGCCTTCAATCGGAGGATATCTCCCGTATGGAATGACCTACATTTTTACCGGTCTTAAATCCAGTAGAACATGTGTGGGACATGCTAGGCCGAAGAGTTAGAGCCCGTTAACCTCCTCTTGCATGTCAGCGGAATTTCGGAGACATTGCTTGATGAAGTGAAAATCCCCGACTAGATCGATAATTTATTTCCCGCATGCCTAGGGTTGTTCGACTGTTTCCCTCGTCGGGGGGATTTTCTTGGGGTTAACCATCATACCGCATGTAATATTGGTTTTGTTAGCTTTTTTGAAAAGACGGAGCAAAAAACAATATTTTTTTTAATGTTTTTCAAACCCATAGATATTTTTTGCTCTTTTTCCTTTTTTTTTAAAAAGGGTTTTTAAATAATTCCCTTTATTTTGCTTTTTTCTCTTTCTTTGCCTGACTTGCCCTTTTCCTTAATATTGAAAGAGTGATTTGCACTATTTGCTCCGTGAAATGCCTTTAAGTTTTTCATCCTTCGTTTCAGAACTTCTCTAAAATCACTTTTTTAGACAACACCGCATACATTTTTTTCTTTTTTATACCTTATTCTTACATATCCCTAAGTACCCTTCCCCCTTTCATCTTCCCTCCAATTTATTTACTTTCTGAAACTACGTAATCGATTATCTACGTTTATTGTACCATAAATATCAATGGCATTTGTTTCTTCCTGTTGTGGTCCCAGATGACTAATATTATTTTTTGAATTGCTTTTTTTATTACATCTTCATAGCAAAAATATCTGCAGTTTTTGCTCTCTTGTCTTCAATCGCACTTATAAAATAAAACCAATAAAATGTTGTCACCGTGCTTTACGAGAAAACTCTCTGTGACACGCTTTATGCGTTGGATAGCAATGTTTTTTTATATATAAATATAAAAGGGTAGGTTTATGAATAAGTCACCAAGAAACCAGTAAAAATAAACGCATACCTTACGTAGAGGTTATCGTTTATTATTATGAGTGGACGTTTTACGACTCAATCCACATTTAATGTAAACAACGGAGGATACCAATTCTATAAATCTATCACCGCTTACATTCAGTGCGTTTATTTTGGTTTGAACTTCAAAATAGCACACATTTGCAATATAATAAAATAATTAAACATACATACAATTGAGTGTATTGTGTTTAGAATAGTTTTGTTTCTGCGAAGTTGGATTACACACTTAATTAACTTATCGTTATTTTTATAGAATTTATTATCTTTAAATTTCGTTTTTAGAACTTATCAAGACAGTCATGCAGTTTTTAATTAAATCTTAAATAATGTTTTAAACAAAAATATATTGTGTTCATTTAGTAAGAAGAATAAGATTATTTGTTTTTTCCCTCTAAAAACAACCTAAGAGTTTAATTCATTGTATCGTTTGAAAGAAGATCATAGTAGCCTGATTCACAGAGCAAAGAACTTGAAATTATTGAAGTCTCTTGATAACAAACACCACCACCATGTAACAAGGTGGATTAAGTGACTATTTATTATTAACGTCGCACTTTGCAGCAACACAAAGACTACTGGCGATGAACTCCATAACTGTGAACCACGGTCAAGTGACGAGAATGACATCCGAGCCCGCTCCCCGCTCTACTAACTTCCACAGCCCAGGAACATGAGGTCTTCGACTTTCGACAAATTTAAACCGAAATCAGCCTCTCTTCACTGCTGTATAACAAAACGGATGATCTGAAATTTACAGTTCTTACCGATATTAGGTTGTCATTTTAACCCTCAAATGCATATTGTGTCAATAACCTACATCCCAGTTCCTCTTAATTTTATTCAAAAACCTGAGTGTTTGCTTTGGCAAACACACGTTGATAATCATAGACAATAAATCATGTGTGAAAGAAAAAGACATTATCTTTGGCGTGTAAATCATATATATATATATATATATACTCACTTCCAAAAATTAAACACGGAAAGGAAAATGCTAATTTCCGGAAGCCAATCAGAATTGAAGAGGATGCAATTCGCTGCAGAGGTATATGGAAGTATGCAAATATGTTAGGTAACAGCCAATCGTGCTTTCATGTCAAGAAATATGCAAAAATGGCAGTCTTATAAGAAGCCAGCTTTATGAAGGGTTACAGAAGTTGATTGTAAGTTCTGATAGAAGGTGTTTAAAACTTTCGTACAATTTGTTTTCAAGACATACGTGTTTCTATGACTTCCAGAAAATGAATGGAAGATTCTGAGCGCTGGCGTGCTGTGGGGTCATTGAAGCAGGACAGTCAAACACAGATGTTGCTCTTTTCTTCGGCGTTCATTCTGTAATTTCACGTTTATGGAAACAATTCCAAGCCACACAGACAGTTATCCGAATGCCCGTACGTGGTCACCCAAGGGTTACAACCCCAGACGAAGATCAATATATTGCTATTGTAGCCAAGAGGAATCGCAAAGCGACCTCCACACGTGTGGCATCTATGATTACAGCGTCCATTGGTAAGGCTATATCTGCAGCTACTATACGCCGAAGATTACTTTGGGAAGGGACTGTATCCCCGGGGCCCCGATTTTTTTGCCTCTATCCGTCCAATCAAGAGGAGCAAAATTTGGGTCCCTTAAAAGGCGGCTTTGACTGTTTTCGACTGGGGCAATGTTATGTTTACTGATGAGGGATTTGCTCTGGACAGATGATAAGCGCATAAGGCTTGGCGTAAACAAGGAACAAATCAGCCCCAAAACATCCCAAACATCACGCATTCGGGGGGGAAGCATTTGGTGTGGGCAGGGATTATTACGATCCCCCCGTAAATCTTTAAAGGGGGTTCTGTGACGGCTGTCCGGTATCGAGATGAAGTCCTGAACCCATTGTGAAATTGTACGCAAATTTGGGCCCCACTTTTTTTTTAATGGACGATAACGCACGTCTCCATAGAGCTGATATCAAGCTGATATCATGACTACCTAGGGTGAAGGATTGCGCGGCCAGCAAATTTGCCCCACTTTTAATCCCCTTGAAAATCTTTGGGATACCCCGGGTTTGCCGTATCTTCACATTTCCCACCTCACCACTCTTTTGAGCTGGAAACCTCTAAAAGAAGAATGGCGATTGTTAATTCTGCGGTAGTTGCCCCCAAAATTGCAGGTCAGGGGTGAAACTTTGCCAAAGATGGGGGGGATCCTACCTATTAATGTCCTTTTTTTATTTTTGTTTTTATTTTCATTTTATAAAAACCAAATCTCAGTATGACATTATGTGATAGTTAAAAAAATTTAATTTTTTTTTCATTTCTGTATTTTTTGTTTTTTTTTATGTATAAATATATATGCTACTTTACTCCCAAAATTCGTGTAAATAAAGCAGTATTTGTATTTTTTTTGCATTTTGCATCTTCGTTTTAATTTTTGGAAGTGAGTGTATATTTATATATAATTGGAAATTGTATATATATATTGGAAATTGATTAATTGTATATATATATATTGGAAAAAAAGTGATTTTTTCTAAGACCTTAGCTTTTTATTATTACATACTAAATAAACTGAAATTTGTTTTTGGTAGAAGTATATTTTTTTTTAGAAAAATGCCCTTTTTTCCCCATGGCATTGACCCCATTAAATATCACACATTTCTCGTTTGCCTCATCTTGGAAACACCCCTAGTACACCCCTTTTTTATCATTTGCTCTGTTGTCGTGTGATTCATTTTTAGCAAAAACGATTCTTGAGAATATGCCATCAGTTTTGAATAATATTTGGGGAGGGGAAAAAAAAACGACTTTTTATTTTTTTTTCCGTATAAAATATGGACCAATTTCGTGACAAAGGCCAAGTCATGTTGAAATGCATCAAATGTTTCCGGATTGGAACAATCCCACTCAGAATATTTCTATATATTTAACGAGGTTCATCATTTTTTAAAAAGGAACTGCCCAGGTTCATTTGTTGTGAAAAAAAATCTGCTTAGAAGGGGGTTTTGCGATCTGTTGGATATGATCGGGAACAAAAGGCCAATTTCACTTGTCTAACTACCCTTTATTTGTATACCGGTACAAATAAAGTTTTATCACCAAAATCACTTTTTCAGGTTCGGGTTTATGGTCGGTATTTTTCCCCTGATAAATGTTTTCATCATTTTCGTTAAAAAAAATTTTTTTTTCATCTTTTTGCCCGCTACTTTCTGGAAGAATTTTCCGTGCAATTGATTTCTCCTTCCCAAAATTATCCCGTAAATCTCTTCAAAAATCTATACTTGTTTTTTTTTCCTTTTTTGGTTTATTTTTTTAAATTTTATTCTGTAGGGGGCCGGAGGGTCCTCATTTAATATTTAAAATTTTTGGCTTTACAGATCTGAAAAGGGCCCCGTGAAAAATTTTTTCAATTTTCAATTTTTGATTGGATCCAAAGCATTAAAAAAAATGAATTGCATTTGCATTAAATTGTTTTAAAAGTTTGCTAGAACATGTATTTCAGTCAAGTTTGTTTTACAGTTTGCAACAACATAGCCATTGCTACAACGTAATTTTTTTCAAAAAAAATACAGTAGAAACACTCCTGAAAAGATTAAAAACTGAATTATCGCGCCAACACGATAACGATTGCATCCATCTCGCTTTCCGTATCGAATAGTGCCTGCATTACTTATTTATTCGAAATTAGTTTTTGTATTGTATTCGGTTTGTACCAAAAGGGGTGTCCTGGGGTCGGACCCAAACCCTGTTTTTTTTCGATTGGTTATAAATCCTATGCAATATTATGTAAAATTTAATTATATATTTGTTATTAATAATTAATTTGGTCAATTAATGCTAATTATTTATTCCATTAATTAATTAATTTTGTATTGTTTTTGTTCCCTAAAATCGACAAAATCAAAAGAATATGTTGGGTGACGTATTTGAGCATTATACCAGAATGGTGAACTTTCGACCCTGGACCCCTCCCTTGAAAAATTTTTGTATGCACTACTGGATATATATATATATATATATATATATATAGTAACACGTTTATTGTTTTTTCTCAAAGGAAAACAAAGGAAATGTTAAAATGTTTTTTAAATTAGAAAAGGGCAGTTTTGCATTATTGGGGGAACCTTTAAACCCACTAAACTTGGAATTTTTTTAAATCACTTGGGGTCGGGGAAGAGGTTTTAAAAACTTTTTGGGGCCCGTGTTTCCTGATGCATAAAGGGGGTCCGACTGAAAGTTTAAGAACCACTGATCTAATCCATGTTGAATAATCACAGTACTATGTATAGTGTAACAAAGGTAATGAACGGAATTTAAAACATATCGGGTATTTTTAATAGGATGGTACATTTGGTTATATTAAATAATTATTTTTAATTATCGAAATGTTTAAAATTAGAGCCAAAAGATATCTTGATTGAAATGTTCCTATTCTCATATCATAGTATCAATTTGTCTTCAAATTTATTTCCAAGCAATCTTCTCCCAAAAAGTATGTGACATGAGGGATCACATAAAGTTAAATAATTTTATAAATATTTAGTAAAATTTATTTATGATTATAAACCCTATCAATCTATATCAAGAACAACTGAAAAATACCTAAAATTTAATACATAATTTTAAATAGAAAATGTTAGTGAAGGATTTTCTTTCCATGTATATATGTTAACTCATAAAATTGGCTCAGTTTTCAACTGTAAAAAACTCTTGAGTTAGTAAGAAGACTGTATGTGAGTATCCTTTTATATTAATGCACAATCCTCACGCCAGAGAAATAGCTTTGAATTTATCCGTTTTAAATTTCCCCTTTATTAATGTTTTTACCGAAATATTTTTTTTTCATTTCTCATGTACATTTGGGGTTCTTTTTTCTCTCTTTTTGTTTTATATTTCCATTACGTTTTTGCTTTGGGAGCTCTTAATACGCTGCTCAGAGAATGCATTATCTTAATGCACCCATTACGAATGGTTGTGTGTGCTATAAGCAATCCTATCAATAGGGAAGTAAATAGAAAGTTGCTTTGTCAACTTTTTTTTTCCCCAAAAAATTCGCGACAGTAAAAAGGGAAAGCAATGTTGGGTTTTTATTCTTGGCAAATTCCCAAAAGTGTGTATTAAATAACCTAACCAAAAAATATTTAAAAAAAAAATACAATGAATATTTTAAACAGCGTAGTTTGTTTTATTATTTATTTGTTTGTAATATTGTTTTAGTTGTGTGTGGGCTTAGTCTCATATAATTGAAACAACAAATTGCATATTGGTCACAGACTTCTAATTCTGAACCAAGTTTATATTTCGATGAGGGCATTTCTCTCAATTCGTCCTTAAACCTTCAAACCTCATTATCATCACTACCTTATATTTAAATGCATAGAAATATGTAAGCAAAGACAGAGTATTATAAACTTTTTTTTTTTTACTTTTGGCTTCAGTTAGGAGACACATTACCCAAAAAGTGACCAAAATATTAATGTCTTTGGATTCCTGCTATTAGTTCACTCTCTCTCAATATATACACTTATTTATATATATATCTTGTTCAAATTTTCAATCGTTAATAAAATACATTTTATTCATCCACTTAAGTTCAAATACATTTTTTTAAACTGGTAGTGGATGACACTTGATGTTTATACAGTTTTTTCAAATATTAATTTATCAATTAAATTTAATTAATTAATTTTAGTTTTATATGGGAGAAAAATTTAAATTTGTTCCAAATAAAGGCAATAGATGGCGATAGTATACATTGATTATCCAACCATGAGGTATGGAAAGCTCAATTTGTTTTTCAATCATTGCTAGAGATGAATTTTCCTTTGCTGACATAAGTAGGAGAGAGAATTGACTTAATTTTTTTAATATTACTTGTTTGTTACTTTATTTTAATTGTGACTTTTCTAAATATGTTTACAAAATTTCGCTGCTCTAGCTATATAATTTAGCTAGTTATGCTACTTTCTGCAACAGTATGTAGAAGCAAAATCTGAAACCAGAACACGTGAGTCTTCATTTTCTCCAGACTTTAAATGGTTTTCTCAGGTTTTTATTTTACTGTCATAAAGTATTTAAAATGCTGTGGCTTTTTCATGTTCAATATAAAGTTTTGAAACTTTGACTGGTTGTTTCGCGTTATGTATATGGCAATTCCGTGCATTGAATAAACATTTCGATCAATAGCTGTTTTTTTTCTTGTTGAAAAATCCACAAAGTCAGTTTTAGGGGATTTTTTACTGTATTTTACACTGTCTGACATCAAAAGATGTAAAAATGAAAGTAACACTTGTATTATCAATCCAATGCATAGAATTCGGAGAAACATTTCAAAGAACAGTTAAAAGAATTTGTTCAAAAATATTAAAATTTGTAGAAGGGTAAAATCCTAACAGAGCCCACACCATTGGCGACAAACCGAAATAAGCGCCAAGCCAGAACGAGATGGCGGCAAGTGAATATAGCGGGGTAAGGTGGATGCATAATGAAAATATATGTAAGCAATACTAAAATTAAACATTTGAGATAAATAATATAAAAACAGCCATTACTTTCTAACTAGTGATCTTTTCCAAGTGGAGGGTACAGCGTAATAACATATTTTAAATAGTCCTTAAGGTCTCATCGCTAAGCGAATGATCGTGTGAGCGCCGCTATATATATTCTCCATTCAAATCCATCCAAAACTGCACTCTTTCGTTTGTATAATCCCATTCTCTCATTACATTTAGGACATTCATAACTCGAATTAGTCAATCCTTCCTTCGTAAACCATTCAATCAATTCTTTCTTACCTTTCACATTTAACAAAGTAAAAAATGCTAAGGTATATTCACTCACAAACCCAGCCATATTTCCAGCCCGGTGTCCAATAACAAAATGAAATTCGAAATGCACACCGACAAAATACGAAAATTCCAGAAATAGTTAGGTTTACCTTATCTAGTGTATCAAAGTAGGGTTACCAAGATGGCACAATTATCGCCAACCAAAATAATTCGCGCCAAGGGTGAGGGCTCTCCTAGGACTGAACCTGTAGAAGTAGTAAAAATGTTTAACAATTGAAATGTTTTTAAGAAATTTAAAACTCTTAAAATAATTGTTTATTCAAAAATGGTATATCTCTGAAGAAATGTATGTTCTAAAATAGGGTAAATTGTAAAAAATTTATATAAACATATAAATAAAAAACATGTGTATGGGTAACTATGTTCCCTTAATAATAAGTACGTTACTATATGTGGTATTTTTTTTATTTAAATAGCTAAAGTAATATCAGTGATTAAATATAAAATGCAACAATTGATTGGTGGCCCCAGTAGCCAAATGGTCATGGTCCTGAACTCGAGATTGGCAAGCTAGAAAGAAGTTCATGGAATTCTGTAATAGGTAGTTTTAGCCTTAATATTTTTATTTGAAACCACTAAGAAATAAGTCTAATTTGCTTATCTGTACTCAAAATAGTTAGCAAACGAACTACTATAAATGATACTTCAAGTTTTAAACGAATATTGTGACTTTCAAAACTATAGTGGAACTAGTCATTTCACGCCCTCTTCACTGGGAATTTCGTCACTGCGGTAGCTTAGTGGTCAAGGTAACGGACTCATGGCTGGAGTGGCATGAGTTCGAGCCCAGTACCATTGAAGACCCACCATGTAGGAGAGCGATGCACGTTAAATCTGTCGAGAGCTCAAACGTCCTGTTGGTGTGGTGTGGAAGTTAGGGGAGAGGAGTGCCAGCACAGGTGTCGTCCTCGTCACTTGACCATGGTTCAAAATGACGAGGTCCGTTGCCAAAAGCCCTCGTGTGCAGTGCGACTTTAAATTCACCCATTTATTCACTGGGGATTTCACGATATTGTGTAACTTCATATATTGTCTTTAAGTTTGTCACATCTAAGTGTAAGTATGAACCCTTCGATTGTTTTTAAACTTTCTTATTCCCCTCATTTCTTCGTGTAGGAAGGAAAGTGCTTGAATTTTAATTTATTTATAGCACCCAGCAATTATTTAGTTATTACAATTATTTTATATATTTTCTATCAAGGTATCGAAGCTACACCGGCGGACGTTTAAGGGTAATCGAAGTCCCGGACGTTCTAGTGTTAGCTCATTGATAATTTATCAGTTCTAAAGACTTTACAATTTAATACATTAAAATTCAATACATAAGCACACAGATGTGAATTGAGTTAACCTGTGATTTTCACACAATTACAAACTCAACATTTTCTTCATCTGTACATTAGCTACTGTAATTATTGTAGAAATTAGAGCTTACATAGAAGTAATGAAAATAGTAAGTTTTATGTAATACTTTTCTTTTAGATTCTAAAAAAAACCCCCGATAATATACATCTTTGATTGGAGTTACGACATCATCACAAACTAAAGCCCTTTCATTGACATTTTGGCTCTACTAAATCCCAATACCATATCAGGTAAACAACAATTGTTAAGAAAAAATATTTAGCCATTATTAATCAAGGTCTATCATTAAAGCGAGCGCGAGTTACTTAAAAATAATACGTGATTCATCTATCTTACTGAAAAGACAACAGAAAAAATGTAACATCTGTTAAAGGTGTGAAACATTTTGGAACTAAAGTTCTTCCCTAATTAACTCTTTGATGACCGATCATGATTAGCTCAGAGTTTAGAAATTTTTTTATTGGCTTTGACTTATATTGGTACACTGTAAATATTAACAGAATTTTTCTGGTGAATATTGATAACACTTTCCAGAGTAAGCCATAAATATTCATTTATATTTAAAGAGCATTAATTGCATCGCATTTTTATGATGATTACATGCACTGAATAACCAGAAATTTAACTTTTATACTTCTCTCTGATTTCCAAGGGGAAATAACAAACTGTTCTGAAGCTACATGCAAATAAGTATTTTTAATGGTACTCAAGCGTCAGGAAAGATCTAACTACCTTTAAAGGTTTCTACTTGAATAAGGAAATGATAAAAAAAAAACATTATTTTCGTATGCATAAATAATATATATTCAGTTAACTTTTTTGTTTTGGTGGTTCAGTGTTCGAGATATGGTACAAATAATCAATTTGAAATACACTAATGAAATAAGAGACTGCATATTTCATCGAATTGCATGAAAAGAACTGAACTGAATGAAAAAATCACTTCTTCTAGATAAAAATGCAAATTCTGTACTGCAAATACGTAAGCACACACGTGTGTGTAGGCGGAGACAGAAGAAAAACATGCTTTATAAGCGCATGTAAGTTAAGACGTACTTCATTCACCAGCACACCTTGGAGAAATTTTTTGTTATTATTTTGAAGCAATCAGTTCAATTCAAATTTTAATAGTACAAATGAGTAACCACCAACGTTTAGATGATGGAATGAGGTGGGGCGAACTGTGAGGAGGCTAGAAGCAGGCCAATGTCAAATTCAGATTTGAAGAGAGCTCAATTTAACGTCCAGTGTCGTGTGTAGTATGGAAACAGTTCCAGGATACTGGATCCATTGAAAGAAAGCCTGGGAAACGTTATCCAAGAGCCACGATGGCCAGAGAAGATCACCATTTGTCGATTGTACAGAGGCGCAACAGAGGGGCTACAACTTATCAGCTCTCTCGTTACTTGTATGCAATCACAGGAACTCGTGTATCGAGGGTGACTGTTACAAAAAGAATTCATGAGGGAGGGCTGTTTGCCAAAAGACCTGCTGTTTGCGTTCCACTCCAATCTACGAACAGAAGAGTCCCTTTAGCATGTTTCAGACAACATAGAAATTGGAGTATGGATTAATGGGCGACTGTTCTGTTCACCAACGTCCCGTTTCAACCTAAACACCGATTCTCGCCGTACGTTCATACGGAGATAACCAGGGACCCACTACCTACCCTCTAATGTCCAGGATTTCGATAATTATGGCAAAGGAGGCTTAATGGTCTGAGAAGGCATCATGTTGGATGACCGTACATATCTCCATGTGTTGAAAAAGGCTCTGTGACTGGTGTGAGGTACAGGGATGAGGTCTTGGAGCCCTATGTTTGCCTTTTCAGGGTGCATATGGCACCGAGTTCATTCTAATGGATGATAACGCGAGGCCACATAGAGCTCTTCTAATTGACGAATTTCTAGAGAGTGAGGATATTCGCCGTATGGATTGGCCAGGCAGGTCTCCAGACCTCAACCCCAACCCTATAGAGTACGTCTGGGACGCTCTGGAGAGGACAATTGAAACTCGAAACACCCCTATGAGAACCATCCAAGGCCTAGAAACCGAGTTGCTGAACGACAGGTATTATTTGCACAGGATCTCGTAACCCTCATATTTCTAGTATAAAATCACTGTGCGAGGCCTGTACATCTGTAAGAAAGGACAATACTTCCTATTAACCAAAATTTTTGTTTATTCTGCAGCCGCTGTTTCATACCTTCCAATTCCAACGAGTGTTACGTACGATCATGCGAGTTTATTGCAATAGTTGAATGGTTATTTATTTTGTATTGTATCAGTGTGTATGTACATATCAAATTTCATTAACACTAGATTGCCCAAAGAAGTAATTTTGACTGCTTTTTAATTTCAATTAGAAAAACAATTACATATACAATGCACAATTTCTTAGAATTTTTTAGAATATATATTTTTTCCCAAGCTAAATAATTTTTTTTTTACAGTTAATATTTACTAATAACTTGTTATATGACTGTAAATAATATAAAAAGATATTAAATGTTAATTTTAAACAAAGTTATTAACACATTAATATTTCTTTCTGAATGCAGTCATTTTGACAGCGTTTGGGTAATATAGGTGTTTCTAGTGTTAAAATTGATCCAGTAGTTCTAGATATAATCGATCAAGTTAGCAAATTCTCTTAATTTCTTACACCAGCGTAGAATAATTTTTTTAAAATTGAAACTAGGATGGAACAAGCAGAAACCCATATTTATACGAAAGAACATCGATAAATTTTTTTTTCAATCGAAAATCTTTTGAAATCAATCAGTAAAAGCAAAGCCTTTTCTATATTATATGTCAAAACAATATCAAATTTGAATTCTCACAGTCAACTGAATAATTCACACTTCGAGATTCATTACAAAAGGATGGCAACTTTTGCAACAAAACTTGTTATACTAAACGTTTAAATATCAGTAAATAAAAGAAAGAGTAAGAAAAAATTAAAGATATATATTATTAAAACAAAGCAGAAAAACAATAATGGAGTGAACAAGCAATATAAAATTTTTTTAAAAGTCAATTCCTACTTTGGTCAACAAAGAAAAATTTTATTTTAGTTTATTAAATTTAATTAACGAATTAATATCTAAAAAAGCTGTATTAATATCAAGTGTCATCCACTACAAGTTTAACAAAATGTATTTTTGAAGCAAAGAAAGAATTCGTTAGAAAAACCTACTGGTGCCATCTGTTGCAGAAGCTTGTTCTAACATCGTCAGAAATAACGCAGAACAAACTTAAAATTAAAAAAAAATAAAATTGGATTAATGAGTTAATATTTTTGAAAAAACTGTATTCATATCAAGTGTCATCCACTACAGACTTGAAATTTAGCAGGCATGTTCCATATGTGGAGTAGAGGTTAGATAAGAAAGGGTTTTGAGAAAATTGACACCCTAGGGGGGAAGAGTTTGCGATGGCACTTTATTTAAAAAATACCCCTTATATGTATTACTAAACCAATAGCCTTGAAATTTGGAATACATTTTATTTTTACTGAGCAAAAATCAGCTAAGAAGGGGATTTTCAAAATTTGACACACGTGTGTCACGAGAGCGTTTTAGATTTTTTTAAAAAAAATCCCTTTTTTCTACTATTAGATCAGCAGATTTAAAATGTAGCAAATATTGTAAAAAGCCTCTTTTTTTTTGTTTAACTCACAATTCAAATAAAATTAACCAATTAAAAATTTCTTTATGTGCTTCAATCTCTTGTTTTATTCTTCAGTTCAACCATGCGAAGAACGGGTTAACCAGTTAGTTTCTTATAAAAGCATAAATACCAGATAGAAAAAAAATATTTTATACTTAAAAGATATAAGTCCAACAATATTTTATACTAAATCAAATTCAAGTCTACTTTAAGGCCAGAGAAATAAGCAAAGATGCTGATACCAGATATTACAAAAATCTGCACACAGCTACAGGATCAAGGGGTTTCGAGCTTACTATAAGAAGGAACTCCTATTTTTCAATCGTATATAATAAAAATTTTGTGGTTCTGTTTGTTAGTGGTATCTGTAAAGAATTTCACTTGGGATGTATACTAAAAAAAAAATCTCTAGACTTGAAGAATATGATGGTACGTTTGCAAAACAATTACACATCTTATGGAGAAATCTCAAAAATCGGAAAAGGCCTTGCAAGTATTTAAAGTATAATTCAAGAGACCATACCTTTAACAAACCCCGAAATGGCCATCTCAGGATTTTAAGTGTCCGAAATAGCCGCTTCACCCTAAAGGAAGTTAAGAAAAATGTGTGATTATCTGCTCCAAACCTGACGGAATAATTTGTAATGTATACAAATAAAAATGTGGGTGCTGAAACAGTCCGCCGAATTACCCAAACTAAAGGCTATCACAGCAAAATTTGTTGTAGAAAGTCAGTAATCAGCTCAATCAATCATCGGATAAGTAAAGATTTTACAGAGTGAACATAATCCTCAGAAATAAGTTTTTTATTTACTTTGAAAAAGTATTACTTGCAGCTAAAAGTAAATGCAACATTCTTGGAAGTGATTGCCTTGGGAAAGTTTTTAGAAAGAAAAAAAAAACCTGAAATGCAGGGCTTAAACAAGATACCTACAATGGAGCAAGATGATGGTTGTTTAAAGGCTTGGGATACAATGTTTTCACCTGGAGTAGAAATTTGGTATTTATTGAAGATAACAAGGACATGCAACAGTACCTGAAAATATTTCAAGATAATGTACAGCACTCTGTGGACAAATTGGGACAAGACAAAAAGGG
>BMAV01013144.1:0-59955 GCA_019973955.1 Trichonephila inaurata madagascariensis
AAAACAAAAAAAATTAAACACTTATCTTGATAATTTGTAGGTTTTAATTAACCCTTTTTAACTGTTGATTGTTACTCAAATCATTCCCCAATGCCACCGTTTTCCACAGACGCGTGATTGATTTTTAGGGGGGAAAAGGTATAAATAAAAAGCAATAATAAAATAATAAATAAAAAGAAAAACCCCCATTTTTAAACACCGTCAATGCCCTTTTTTATACCTTCGGGCCAATGCCACCGTCTAGGCCTTTGGAAAAATTTATGGATAGCGTACAAAAAAGATCGTACTTGGAAAGACGTATATATAGCCCGGGGAATTATCTTTTTTGGGGGAGACGTTTATACGTCGGTACTTTAGGTTAAAAAACTTTGTAGCTTTAGAGTAAAAAGTATATTGTTATTGAATTCAATACATTATTATTGTGTGGAAGGGGCGACATAAAAAATTAATTAATATTAGGTCGCAAACAGTAAAAGTTTGAGAAGCACGGATTAAGTATATTCCCCTTTTATTTAACCCCCCTAATATTTTTTTTTTAAAACTTAAAAAAATTTTTTGATAGTTCTTGCTTTTGGCACCCAAAAACAAAAAAGGAGGAGAAATAAAAAAGTCTCACAACGAAACTGTACCATCCATAGTAAAGGATATGCCTAATGCAATTGGGAATTTTTTAAAAAAAAGGTAATTTTTATAAAAAAAACAAATGTAACTGTTTGATAAAATATAAATCTATTTTAATCTAAAAAGACATTTCTATTATAAAAAAAGGATTTATTTTAAAAAAAAAACAGAAACAGGGAAAGGGTAGATATTTATAATATATAAAATTATATATATATATATATATATATATATATATATATATATATATATAATTAAAATTATAAAATTTCCCCTTCTAATAAATTTTAAAAAAAAAAAAACAAAAAAATCTATATTTAAATTTTTTTTTAAAAAAGTTTTCATACTGACTTTGGGCCACATGCGGGCCCATATTTGTCACCCCGGGAGAGGAATCAAAAAAATTTTGTTTTTAAAATTTTTCCCCGTCAAAGGGCAGTTCTATACTAACCCCAAAGGCTTTATTATTTTGGGAAAAGAAAAAAAAAAATTGGGGAATTTGGGTATTTGACAATACAAATGGGTAATGGAAAAATAAAAAGGGTTTTGAACAAATACCGGGTGAAATATTTAGAAATGGTGTGTAGGGGAATTTAACACTCAAAAAGAGAAATTAAAATTATAAGAATTTAAAAAAATTAATGTCTATTAGGTTAATTTTAATCATAATTGAATAGTTATAATTTTGTGGTGTTAGTTTGAGTTTTTAAAGCATATTCTAAGCATGAATATTTATTTAATAATGCTTTGAAAATAAACAGAAGAAAATACTGTTTACAAATATATGAAAAGGTTTGTATGGTACTTTGCTCAAAACATCAATCTGTTAATGGTTTTAGTCTTCAGAAATTGGTAATACATGTAGCACACACCTAAAACATCCGCATTAGCATAAAGTGAAATGTTATTTGAATCATAAATAAAAAGCCTTATAAAATATTTAAATTACTTGAAATGTTAACTGTCCTTTTATAATCGTCTGTGTTATATATTGCGAACGAGATATATGACTGCACAGATTTAGGCTATCATTTGTATTGCTTTGTTTCATTTTACAAATGAAGTTAAGCACATTCAATCCCGATGGTACAATAATACAAACGCGCGCAACTCTTAATCCAGGATTCTGCATTTCGGTGGCCATAAATTCTACTATTTAATTTCTGCAATTACTTAGCTTCTCTAAGCTGAATCTTTAAGCATAACTCCAGTTTAAAATGACATATATTCTTATTTAATATTTGGACTACAGTACGATTTATATAATAGTAAACGATATATTTCTTATTACATTTGGTCAATCAGTCTAAGTACATTCTGAACGTGTTGATAATTGCATTTTGAATAATAAATATATAAGTGTATATTTCACTTTTAGAATATATTTTCATCCAAATTTTCTACTTGTGCATGCCCTACAATTAAACGAAAAATTACGTTTCGAGTGTTTTTTTAATGAAAAGATATGTATTTTACTTAGTTCTATTTTAAATCATATTGTACTGAAAATGATTAACTCTTGTATTATATGTCCAGTAAGCGATAGGTGGGTTAAGTGATAACTGCGTCTGTCGAATTTGCGTAAGTTGGGGTGTAATTCCACATAGGAATGCATATAAATCACTTTTAATTGGGTCTAGAGAAGAAAGATTATAATAATTTAGAAAAATTGTTTAATAAAATCTTAAAGAACGCAAATACGAAATTGCAAACCGAAGTTATTTCGAGGTAACAGTTTTTCAAAATCTAATAAAGTAGTTGGCCGGCTCAAAGGTTTTTTTTTCTCTCCCGCAAAATGTCCTTGTACTATGTTAATATTTTTTTTATTTCTCGTTTTGTTGAAAAAATAAGATTTTCGTTAGAATCTACATTTTCTAAAATTTGTAACTATTTTTCGATTAAACTAAGGACTTCTGTGAAATTCCGAGCCGTCATTAAATTTTCTAATTGAATTAAATTTAAAGACTCAAGTTCTATATTTTGTTCTTGCTCATGTATTTCTATGAACTCATCAATAGGCAGCTGCTGATTGTGGAAATTCAGCAGTTCTTGAACGTCTTCAGTATCCACTTCTTAAATTATTTGTTTGGCAAGATTGAAATCTTCAAACCCATTACCAATTTCATCAGGCTCTGTTTGATTTTTAAGGATCCGACTACGTTCAAACCCGGGATTTTGAAAAGTGTATAAATGGATAATATTTATGTATTTAGAGTCACTTAGATTAGAAATGTATGTAAAAATTTGGGTAAGAATAGTTTTTAATAAAATTATTTTTTACAAAATTTTTAAAAAATGAACATAGAATGACAATTTTCAAAATTTCCTTTTTTGAAAAAAAGCTTTATTATAATTTTTTGCTTATTCAGCTCAGACTGCGTACAGAGGTCGACTAGAATTTTTGAAATGCATAACTTGGGAAATCGGTTTTTCCAGTCACAACAGAAGGGAGAAATTTTAAGAAAATACGCCGATAATTATTTCAAGGGGGGTCACTCTGCAAATAATGTGAATTTTTAAAAATCGAAGTTGCGCCTCTGTACAGAGGTCGAGCTGTATACAGGGGAAAAAATAAAACAATAGAAGCATTTTACAAAATTTTGGAAAATTTGGAAAAAAAAGGGTTATTCTGTTAATTTTTTCCAAAATATTGTATTTAAATAATTTTTTTTTTTCATAATGTCCTTAAAAAAAATTTTATACACGTATTTAACTACGTGACACAAATATCATGAAAAATTTTACATTTATGCGCTTTTTAAAATCATGGTTTAACGTGTTTAACCCCTTTAATAGAGAATCCAACTCATTTTTGCTCAAATAAAAGAAGAATCGGCGAGATTTTTAAATTGCGTAAGTCGGGATTGCATAAGTTGAGGTAGCAGATGTCGAGGTATCACTGTATTAATTTGAGATTGAATGCAATTAAACTTTTAACAAACAATAACTGTAAAGTAGATGAATTATTACTATTTAAGATAAAAGCAAAATTGACGATGGAATGTTTACATTTATGTGGACAACAGAGTGATTATAAATCAGGGTAATTTAAAGAGTTAGACAGATAACTTAACATAAAATAAGTGATAAGAAGTTTAGGAAGCAATTTGTTTAATGTATAATCAACGAAATCATTTCAAAATAGTCTATTACTGATTTAAAATAAAGTAATATTTGCAAAAGTAAAACAATTTTATTAGTAAAATATATCACATTTTTTTATTAAAAAAATTCTCAAACATTTAATATAACTTTATAGCACACACAGGCATATTCGTATAATATAAGTTTAAAGAAGATCACCAAGTAAAAATTATGCTTTAATTACATATGAAGATAATACATCAAATACTGGATGCATCAAATTAAAATTTTTGAAGCAGATTTTATACAAAGGATCCCCAATTTTAATCCTAATGAATCTAACACGAAAAGACATTGGAATCTGTGCAGCAATAAATAATAATTTTTTATCAAAAATCAGTTCTACTAGGTGTATGCATAAGTATTTACCGGTTTAACTAAGAGATGGCGCCAGCGAAAAGTATGCAACAAATTAATTTGACACATACGTCATTTTTTTCGTCTCACTTTAAACTACAAACACACATACAAGTTGACACAG
This sequence comes from Trichonephila inaurata madagascariensis, assembly GCA_019973955.1. Lineage (NCBI taxonomy): Eukaryota > Metazoa > Arthropoda > Arachnida > Araneae > Nephilidae > Trichonephila > Trichonephila inaurata. The sequence continues at coordinate 4,247 of BMAV01013144.1, forward strand.
CCAAAAACTAATGTATTTGTTTTATCGTTCAATGATCATGTCGAATTTTGTGCTTGAAAAATAACATGTGCGGCACGCAATACCTTTCTTATTTCAAAAGAAAAAAAAGCATTGACAGTCATCGTTTGCTAGTAGAAACATGGTGAATGCGCTCCATCGATTAGAACACGTGACACACGGATTCGACAATTTAAAAGTGGTGATTTCAATGTGAAAGACAGATAGCTCTGTGTTAGGCCATAAAAGTGCGAAAACGAGCAATTACAGGAGTTATTGGATGATGACAAAAACTCAACAGCAATTGACAAAAGCATTAAATATGTCACAAGAAACAATCAGCAGATGTTTACGGGCAACGAGGAAGATCAATAAATTGAGTAAATAGGTCCCACACGATATGAAAGAAAGTCAAATGGAAAATTCCAAAGTCACTTGTGAAATCCTGCTTCAACGCCATGAAAGAAAAATATTTTTTGTATCGAATTGTGAAGGTTGACGAAAAATGGATTTGTTTTGAGAGCCTGAAGTGGAAAAAACCATGGCTTTCACCTGACGAAGCCGGTTTCTTACCACCAAGCCGAGATCGCTTCGGCAAGTAGGCCATGCTGTGTGTCTTGTGAGACCAGAGCGGTATTGCGTATTATGAACTATAGAAGTCTGGCGAGACCACGCTTTGATCAAAAGATGACCGGAATGGGCCAGAAGACAGCAAAATATTTTGTTACATGGCAATGCACTGTCACGTACAGCAAACCTCGTACATATGCAAAAAAAAAAAAAATAGACATACGAATATATACACATTTACATACACACGCGCGCATATATGTATATATATATATATATATATATATATATATATATATAGTAATATAAAATAAAAGTGAAGAAGTACTATATATAAGGATAATTAAATTCCCTATCTAGCACTTAACTCTTATTTTCCATTACATCTTCAAGTACCACATTAATCACTCAGTTATTTCTCCGAAACAGATGGCCTAACCCATAAACAATTTCTGATTCATTATATTTAATAGCACTATTTGTCATCATAAACTTTCAAGTACACTCATGCAATCCGCGATACTTAGAATATCTGTGTTAAATGGTAACCCACTTAGTTTTCACGGTGGCGTTCTTTTTTTTCTATCTCTTCTCAGTGTCAGAACTTGTATAGATTTCATCAAGTAAACATCATTTTTAAAATTAAGTCTGATTCTGGCTCAAAACGTATATATATATATATATATATATATATATATATATATATATGCAAAGATAAACCGAGAGACGTATATCCATAACCTAAAGAGTATATCAGAAATATGCATTATTACTTATATTAACGAACATCAGGTAGTTACCATCTATATTATTTCTACGCTTTTACACTCAACTTCTCTTTAGATATTCTGAAACTTTTCCAGAAGCAAGAATAAAAGCAAATATATCTTTTTAAAGATTATTTTTTCTATTCAAAGCCATTTCTTTCATCAATGTTCGGTATCCGGATTCAGTCGCATACAATTTATTCGTATGAGACCAACTAAAGTTAATAAAAAATGAGAAAAATAAAATGAATGTCTTTTCAAACTTGAGGGAAAATATACCCATTAACGACAGAATTCTTAATATAATAAGCGTGTTAGAAAGACATTTTGGCAGACTGGGATAGCAGGCATACATCGAAGATGTGAATTTAATGGAATACTTTGCAATTGTGATAACAAAAAAATGAGATTAAATGTATTAAATTATTTTACGAGTTTCGGAAAGACAAAGACTCAGATTTGTATTGAGTGTAATATGTGTGATTTATTATATAAGTGAAATGTTTTACTGAATCTTCTTACACACTGAATAATTAAAAAAAGTAAAACACTTCACATTTATTATACTATTTAAATTTCACGTTTTGCTTTAATCGATGCACCAGCTTTGAAAAAATACTAGATATGTCCACGTATTACTTGTAAATACAGTTGAACCTCCATATAACGAACTCCGTAACGTGAACAATAACTCCGTATATTGCGAATTTTTCTATTTAGTGAACTTTCAACAAGAACATATCACGATTTTCTTCGTAAAACAATGCATCCCTTCGTCCCTATAGTGAAGTACATTTTTTATATAACGTACTTTTTCTCCTGTAATTCTATTTTTTATTTCTCTAATTTTGAAATATTTTTGAACATTTCAAGTTATTTTTTTCATTCAATGCATTTTAGGGTGGTCATAAATTTTGAACTGGCTTTATTAGGTGTCTAACTCGCTGAGAGCAATAGAATTCTGAGCATTTCATCCAAGAAGTACAAACTTTATCCCCATTGCCCAGTTCACTAGAAACATCTTCGATAAATAAATAACGTTATAAAATAGTGTATGTCTAAAATTAGTTGTAGGGTCTAAATAAGAAAATTTCCTTAAAATTAATTAATTTTAATATAAAGTTATTTTCTTAATGTTGAAAATACAGTGTATTCCTCGACATTCTTTTTTCTTGTTTTCACTTGCAATTTTTTTTTTTATAAGTAAGATATATAAAATAATTATATATTAATTTACAAAAGGGTGTGAATAATCAATTTTTTTAATAAACAGTATTTATAAATTTAAAATTTGTTTTATGTGGTTATTAAAGTATGTTGAAAAATGAACCTCTATATAACGAATTTTCCATATAAAGAACTTTTTTTGGATTTAGCGACTTCGTTAAATAGAGGTACAATTGTATACCGAAAAAAATTGTAATAACAAGAGATTGTGCGTGTTGTGTGTGTGTAACGTCATATATATATTAACGAAGAATATTTATGACTTACGTTTGTAATTTTTTTCCATCTGCTCTTCATTTCACAAATGCCGCCGTAGCTAATGGTCAAGGTAACGGATCCGTGGCTGGCGTGTCCTCCTGCTGGTGAGATGTGGTAGTTAGGAGAGGGGTTTGCAGCTTAGATTTGATCCTCTTTACTTGACCATGGTTCCAATTACGAGGTCCGTCGCCAAAACCCCTCGTGTAGCTGAACATTGCGACGTTAATATTCACACACTCACTCATTCGTTTCACAATTGAAATACAACAGCTCATCTTAAGAACAACGTCATTGGCTATGGATCATTATGATCTCAGGTATGAGACTGAGTAATAGCTGAAATGACGCTGTATGTTTTTCTCAAGATTATGATGTAATAAGTTATAGTAATTGAATAATTTATTAGACAACAGTTGTGACATGGCCATCTGTCGATAGCTATGACGTGGTGGTTCCGCGTAAGTTAGAGGTGTGGGGGATTATCGGAAGGATGAGACATTCTATAATTCTTAATGCAATTTTTATTAAGAATTTAACTTAAATTATTTATATATAACGAACAAACTTATATTAAGTGAGAATAAACCAAAGTATGCCGATTATTTAAGTCAGATCACACAACTAAGTAACTTATCAAAATATACTTTATCTGCCTAATCTCGCTTTCTATATTATACTAACTTTCGGAATATAATCTTCCTACCTTAGTTGAAGACTCGACGATTCTGATACTTGCAGGTAGACTTATGTGCTCGCTTGCAATCCTTCCTCTTTGTAATTATTAACGAAGGTGGGCGTCTCCTTGATTGAATAGGCCGTCTAAACACTTGTTCCGAACTGCTCCACACTCTTTCTAAGATTGCCATCCTTTCACTAAACTTTCTATCCTTTTTTAAAAGGGTATCTTATTTGCATTGTTGCTTCGTTTTTCCTCTTGGAATTGGGTTGGAAAAGTTTTGCCATTAATCGTGGCGGTCAAAGAACGTAGGAGTTATGTTAGAAGAAGAACGCGAGAGATGTCACACAGTCTAATATTTTATTATGTCATTATATTACGTGTTCCTAGCACATTGCTTTAACATTTTGGAAAATAAAAATTGTGATATTTTTTTTTGAAATTTAAAAAGTCATAAATTGTTTGTATATTTTTTAAATATCTGATAACAACTATACATGTGTTGATAAATGTGAAGAAAAAGATAGTTTAGTACTTTTAAACCACACACATTAAATAACAGAATTAAAGCAAAATGGCATTACACTTTAATTTTTTAAATTAAGTGAGCATCACAGGTTTGAAACATTTTATCAGAAATGTGTGTATTCTATTACAACATAGTGTCAAATTTATAATGAATTCGGAGCAAATGGCAATAGTTTTTCTTTAATGCATAATTAATTTTATTTCAACTAATGGTCCATATATTCCATTTATCGAATGTTATTAACAAACTAAATGAAAACAGTACTTCCTTTATGCTAATTTTCACAAAGTTATTAAAACATAAAGAAGCACGATGTCTCAAAGATTTATGTAATTATTTGTTACTTTGAGAACATGTTACTAGTTCAGAAACGCTTTAATGAAACATAAAAGAAAGTAATGCCTTTATAAATATTTATTCGAATAAGCAAAATGAATTGAAGTTATTCTTCTAAAATAAAACGATCGTAAAATTACTGTATTCAATTAAAAGCTTCTGCATTTCATTTTTAATAGAAAGATGAAATCAGGGATACACTTAGAAACATGTCCAGAAAAAAAAAGTAGTTATTAAAATTGAAAACTATTAATTAATATCTGACTAAAGATTTTTAATTAACTTCAATAAATAAACGATGTATTCAAAAACACACGTATTTTATTTCAAAGCAAAAATGTTGAAATAAATTTTAAGTTAAGTAGAAAAGTATAGTTATAAATTATAAATATTTAGTAAAAATGAGAATTTTATTATGAGATAAAGAATAATAGTGTAAATATTGTATGTGTTCCCACTCATTGCTTAAAAATGCAGCATTATCGTTATATTCCAAGAATCTTAAAATATTATAGCATTTTCCTTAATATATTTATTCACATTTAAATGAAATAATTATTGACGTACCTGAAATAAAATTATTGCCAATTGCTTATGCCTTGATTAGCCAAAACGAAATCTGTTTCTGGATCATTAATAAAAAGATTCAAACTGTAAATGTATGAAATGCAATATAAATCTAACATTTTAAAAAAATATTTCTGTATGAGTCTTATCATAAGAATTAACTTTCAAAAAGTTTATGAATGCTTAATTCTGTTCGTCCGATGAACATAAAATATAAGGTATACGAGCTGTTCAACATTAAATTACACATTTGTCTTGGTCATGGGTTTTATACAAAGAAAATTAAATTGATTAGATGTGTTTTTTTTCTCATTTAAATTTAAATAATTTATTTGCATTATTCAATTTCATACTGTTCCGTCCTTGAAAGAGTGACATCTATTGTCGAAAGAATTGAGTTATGATTTGGCATTCACAGAGAGAAAAGATTGCCACGCGAGCTGCGTGATTCTCCAGAAGTCTTATAAGATAAAATGTGTCACAATTTGCTGAAATGTTTCCTTTTGTGTCATAGAGTTTCGTTTATGACCTGTTAACATCTGATTCGTTCGAAAGAAGGCTTTTGTGTTTGAATCATAAGTGAATTAACAGCAGAGTTATCACCTACGTACATTTGATTTACGGAAAAATTGGAAATAATTATCAGAGATTGTGAGCCTGAATCAATTATGTATTGTAGAAACTGTTGTATAAGAATATGTTGTGACAGTCGTAAAGAAATAATATATGAGGTTTATTACCTTTCAAAAAAAATATAAATGTTGTTAATGAATTAACAACTATGGATCAAAACAATGCTACAGTAAAAGTAAAAATTGTAATAAAAAATAATAAAATAAATAAAAATAAAGTAGACTGCCAGAGATATATAAAGTATTATAATTGGTAATCGAAAGTATATAATTTCATATAAATTTTTACTAATGCCACAACTCCAGCTTCATTAGGCTATTGATGATGAGCCTCGTAATTGAGTGGTGAGGATATTTGTTTTACGGTTTTAAATACTTGAAATTATTACTAAATACGAAAGATATTTTAAAGGAATATGCAATGAATTACAAAAAGTCAACTATGAACAGATCTATGAAAGGCGGTGAATAAAATGTTGATAACCAGTTAAAAGTGTTAAGAATAATATGGAAAACTAAATATTATTTAAGGTTGAATGTTCCGTATACTTTTCATCCCTTCAGTGGGTTGATAAATAAGTGCCAGGCTTGCATGAGAAATAAACACTGGGGGTTCCGAGTCAGATTGACCACCTAACCACAACATCTGATCATGCACCTTTTGCCTCCAAGGACACATACACTGAGATGGACACAGTAGGCCTTGGCCCTTTTGGGCTCTTGCACCAATGAGCTTAGTTTACTTTCGTATGTTAAGTATAAGAGAGTTTGAGACAACTGAATTTTTTTTTAAAAAAAAGGAAGGAATTACTCAAAAAGAAACAAAATCCAAACTTTTAGATTCTGTGCGAATCGTATCAAGCTTTAATGTCTTCTCTAAAATTATTTTGGCACTGGGGTCTAGAATGGTATGAAAATGGATGCATTAATTTAAAAAATAACTGCGACTTTTGGTGTACGGGATTGAACTTTTTAAATAGTGTACGCATCAAAGAGAAACATAATTTTATGATCTATGAAGGCTAATGATGGCATAAGCAGCTGAATAAAAAATAGTTCAATAGGATAAAAACACGTGATTTTTCAAAGTTGATCCTATTTTTCACGTTATCCCGAAAGAAACAAATTTATAAGCAAATGATAATCCGTGAAGCAATTTTAAAGAAGAAATATTAAGTGTAAAGCAACTTAATGGTTCTATAATGATTCAGTGAAAAAGTATTTAATATAGAATTCAAGTTTCCTTGCAAAAATGGTTGGTAAAAAATCAAAAATATTTTAGATTTTTTTTACGTCAGATAAAACATGATACATTGTAATAAGCAGAATTTTATTTAAAGATACTACTTGTAGTAAAAGAAGAAATTTTTTGCAGAAATTTAAACCAAAAAAAAAAAAAGATTTGAATAGCATTAAAGAATGACAAGTTTAAATGTGTTACATAAGAACAAAATCATTCCTAAGCGTTCTTTTATGGCTTTCCATACGACAAAAAATATTCTGAAACATTCAAAAGCATAACCATAAAATTGATGAATGATGAATATTTTTCTATTTCATACATACGGAATTTTTTCAAACAATCTATAGGAAACATTTATCTGAAAAATCGATAAAGTTATGAAGAACACATTCTAAGAGAATGTTAAAATATTTCTTGTCCATTGAACATCATGCATGTCTTGATAGATACATGTCAGATTTGTGCTGAAATCGATATATTAAGTTATCCCTGAGACAGATAGGCATATATATATATATATATATATACTCCACCTTGAACTCTAACCTTAACATTTTGTTTCACATCTGTGGTTTTTCCTTCTTGATTCGTTTATCAAGTAAGAAAAAGAAAACAAAATCACCTTTAATGGCTATTTATATATTTTTTAACACTTTCTACATATATTTTTCATTAAAACTGTTTCAAACATTGGTGTTAAAATTTATAAAAATGCAAGCTAAGTAGTCATTGATTAAATTTAATGAAAGTTTAGGACTGAAATAATCTACTATTTGTGAAGGAGCAAGTAATATCCTTCGTGAATGGAAAAAAGCAATTTATTTAGAGATAAGGAGTAAAAGAAATACTTTCAAAAATGCGAGAAAATTTATTTTCAGAAACATATAGGTTTCAGATAAGTTTCTTCTTTTTTAGAATAAGAGACTATAGTACAAAACATATGTTGTCCCCTTAATCTTAGAAAGCTGAAAAGAGTAGAAATATATTATTTCATTGAATCACTATGTGTTCTTTTACTCAATTAGTTAAAGTGTTCCAACCGAATGGTTTGCGTTTTATTCAAATATTTTCTCTACATTTTCTATGCGTCTTTCTTGGATAAAATAGACTAATAATTAAATTTGAATTGACTGTTCTCTATAATTCTTTCTTGTATCCCCTCTGTCCAATTTTATATACTACATAGATAATAACAACTTGAATTTGGATTAAACAGTACTCGAACATTTCAAAATTAAGGGGAGTTGTAAACCTCTATACCGACAATGTTAAATTGGCTGTTTTCGATGTACCTTTTGCAAAATCTGTTATGTGTACATGTTTGAAATTTTTTTACAATTAAAGTACACCTTTCTCATTATATTAAAATGAGCTTTTAGATAATTTTGAATTTTTTATTAATTTGTAAAATATTTTATCAAACATAGTGAAATATGACCCATTTTTCACATAAAAATTGTAAAAAATAAATTTTTTGAGTTGTTTATAAAAAGTTCATTTTAGTATATATTAGCAATCATTGTAAATATTTTATAAACAAGTTACATACCTGTGAACAGTAATTTTTCTTGGAAAAGGTACATAGAACATCAATATTTACATTTAGAGATAAATTGATTTTAATGTATACACAGTGAGACTTCTAATCGGCTAGAAAATAAAAATAAAAGGCTTAATATATAATAAAAGATACATGTTTTGGTTTATGTGAGACATTCAACTTTTAAGCAAATCGAAGTACTTTGCTTACATTTTCCCATTTAAATGGCCCTGGCCACAGTTTCAACGATTATTTAAAAATAAGTTTTAAGGGCTTTTAATTACTCTAAAGGTTAAAGTAAGGTATCCTTGAAAGGTTAAAATCAATACGATTTTAAAAATGTAAAAATCTCAAATTGTCAAAAAAATAAGATTTTAGTTTCCAACACAACTTAAACATGCCGAGTTAAAAAATTTTAATACCATCATTGAAAAAAAGTTTTTTTTTATGTTAATATTCATGTTTGTACGTTTTTTGGTGTAGAGAAAAGTATACTAATTTTCCCTAATATATACATTGCAATTGTAAAACAATCAATATGGCAACACGTGTTTAATTTGAACTAAAAGCTTAAGTTATAATTCTTATAAGAATCCAAATTGATGTATATCTACACAAAAATGTTTAATACTTATGATCTTAATTAAAATATTTTTTTACGCTTATTCGATTAGTGTTTTCTTAAGTACATTTAGTTAATTCTTATCCATTTCCATCTTTCTTAAAATAAATCAATATTTTTTTCAAAAAATAGTAACTATTTCAATATATGTTATAGAATTTCTTAAGAAAATTCTAAGCTTGAAATATATATATATATATATTTGTTTTACAAAGCAGAGTCCATGTTAAACTTCAGTAAATGATGTAACTTTATCGCAATCAGGATTTACATAGAAATTTCGCAAGTAAAATCAATTACGCTTTATTAAATTGCATTTTTAAATTGGTTCGACTTTGATAAAACAATTTCTTATTATATTTTACCGTAAATTATCTGCGTTATGAGAAAATGTGAAATACCACCTCAAGCAAATATGTCTTTAAAAGCAGAGAAATCACTTTTTCTGAACAAATATTGTCTGAAAGCACAAATAATATATTTTTTCTAAGTATTTTGAAATTATACTTGTACATATCGTGATAGTATATCTTAAAGAGAAGAAACAAATAAAATGTCACAATCGAGCAATTTCTTTTTGCTTCAAATAATAGGAAAAAGCAGGGGAAGTAAATATGTTTTCCGTTGCATTACTTTTCTTTCCGTTTTATTTTTTAGAATTTGAGAGATTCTGAGAGAAAAAGAAGGCCGTTTGAAGAAGGAAAACACCCATTCTTTCAACTCGAAAACAGAACGATCCCTTAGGACCCGCTCCACAACAGAAGAGGTATACGCGTGAGTGTAAAAGCGGTGTGTTTGCAGACGGAACTTTTATACATTACAAATTTACCACTTAAACTATCATAGTTGGTCAAAAAACTGTTTCACAGGCAAAAAAATTAAAATTTTGTTTCTGTTTTTATGTTATCATGCTTCAATGAACAAGTGCAAGGAATCAGTGCTATTTCGAATTTATAAAATAGCAAAACGCAAAATAATTCGTTACATTTTGTCACATTTATCCATTGAAATTTCTTACAAATCAGTTTGAATCTGAAATTTTGTATGTTTCCACACAATTTTTATTATATATATTATTTCCGTAGGATGCATCATCTTATTTAGTTGGAGCTGATGCATTGACGTAAGCAATGTGTATAATATACATTGGAGAATTTTAGCAATTATTTAAATAAATTATTTATCAATTGATATTTTTTCATTTGTATACCTTTATAATATGGTATAATTTATGTAACACTTTAATAAAATATTTATCACTTATCCCTTTTAAGTTTTAATCAGCATTAAAATTCTCGGAAGATTTAACTTATCCTTAAATAATGAGTGATAACTAGAAACTGTTACAAATTTCAGAAAAAAAAGACTAGCTAGAAGTTTCTATTTCTTAAAATTTTGAATAATTACTTTTGAAAGAAAATATTATGAAATTGTATGCCATGTTATGTATTCAAAATATAGAACTGTTTTTTTCTGTTTTCTTAAGTAGTTAATTCGAACAACTCTTATAAGGTAAATTAAATTAGTAGGAGAAAGGGGAGATTAAATATACACATATAATTTTTTTCCGAACTTGTAAATATTTAATTTAGAAAATTGGAAGTCAGCGCTAATTGAATTACATTTTAGTGTAAACATGTATATTATTTTTCTACTGTATATTAAAATATTTAATTCACTTAATATACCAGGGATGTCAAATATTTAGGCAATAAATATTTGTTTAGCATTAGTTAAAACAAGTTTTATGCTTTAAGTTATACAGGTAAGAGAAAAATGCAAATATTTTCAGTATATGCCAAAAATGCGTTTTTCATGAGGAAAACATTTTTTATTGAAAGACATTTTAAAAGTGAAAAAAATATCTATGCAAATACATTTTAGTTTCATGAATTTTAAAGTTATTTATAATTTAATGTAATCACTGCGTAAGGGGGTACACAATAGGCTAATAGATTTATAATGAAAGAATTGCTTAAAGGAATTATAAATATTAATGAAGTGTCCATATTTTCATTTTGTGTGATAAATTTCTTATTTCCTCTCATAAAATAAGAAATTTTTCTACTCACGCATGTGGATTATCAATACTATCTTTTTTTTCATTTATTATGTGTAGTCAATTTTGTTTTGCGTATAGGAGGTCTTTATTATTTATAGAGTTATTACTTTTAAACTGACAGCATTTAGAATCCTTTCTCGAGTTCCTGTAGAATAAGATTTTTGATAGAAATTGAGTAAATGATGCAGAGTTAAAAGTTTCTGCAAGTTCTGAAAGTTGCAAAAATATGAAGTAATAAAAATAAAAATAGCAGTTCCTAAATGAAATCATATAAAAATATCTTTATTCACTCATTTGTGGTATCAATGTGCATACCTTGGCTATCAATAATACACTGAAAGAATTTCTCTTTCTGAAAAGTTGTACGTTCCACATAGGACTAATGTTATAGACACAGTGAACGATACTGTCCGATAGCTGGAAGTCACTAGATTTCAAATATGCCGAGCATTTTGAAGACAACAGGAAAAGTAGAAGGAATGACACATTCCTCTAGGAAGCTAACATGAATCGTATTCCTTACATGCCTAGTCTTATGAGCAGTTGCTCTTTTAATACGTGTTCACTGTTGTAACAAATAGTATCTTTCTCTTAATTTCAGGGCTACTTGTTCATTCAGGAAAGAGCTGTATCTGTTTTGTGACAGCACACTTAACAAACCAGTTCATTGTAACTTCTTCGAAGAAAGGACTCACCCCCCGAAAATTCGCCATTAAATCAAGTCATAATTCTGCTTATGGAAAGTGTAATTGCTGTTTTTGGAAAGCATGGAGATTTGTGGGACCCCATATGGGGAATTAATGAGTCCGTAGCCCCGTCCTCGTCTGTTCCATAAGATATGTGATGATTAATACGCATCAACTTCCTTCCTCGGTAATAAACGTGAAAAGAGGATTAGATAAGGGTACCTTCCGTTCCGAAAACGAGTATCTTAGCCACCATTCCAAAATGGTCGTCTTTTGATGGATACTATTACTGGTTTATATAGGTATCATACCACTACACTATCCCCTTACCAGTGATTCGGTGAAAAAGCGAATGAAAGATAATGTATTTGTGGCAAACGTGTGAGCATTTGCTTTATTCGTGCGTGGCGGCTTGTGAGTTGCGTCATGGTGTGTGTGACGGCTTTGTGGGTTGCGTCATGTGTCTGACGTCTTGATTGCCTTTGCTGTGGATAGATAGAGCCACGACTGCTGCGGTTCTTTTGCATGGTTAGGGTCACCAATGAAGGACGGTTAGAACTGGGCTCATTCCTTTCCGAATGCGAATATCTTAGCCACCATGCCAAAACGATTGCTTTTACATGGTGGCTATTACTGGTTTATATAGATATCACACCGCCACTAACGCAAGACAAAATAAAGTCATGCTGAGGGATGTTGCGGTTTCAGTTATTGCACGTGTGCATCTTGAAAGGGTATAACTTACGAATTTCTCAGAAAATCAGGCGCATCGTTGGCCACCGAAAGTCCAATGTTCATGCTACGAAACGGGTTTCAAAATAATATTTAAAGAACTACCTCATGTTTCGGTTGTTGAAATTGCAACTTGCTCGACAATTGCCGGGTTAGTTGAACATTGTCCTCATCAATGTCAAATATCTAATGAACCAAATTCTTTAAAATTAAAAAAACTTTTCTTTCTTGCATTAAAGAAATTGATTTTCTATTTTTTCATTTGCCGGTAAACAAATGCACATTCCCTTTTCTTTTGGTGGTAAGTTTACTGTAGGCAATTGATTTGTTCTAACCACATGCATTGTTCTTATAGTGAAATTACATGAACTATTCCTTCGCATACAGATGCAATAATAAATCGGCCTCTAATGGCCAAAATTTCGGAACTCAGCCGCATGATTTATGTAACAGATATTTCAGATTTAGTCGGATCTGTACTTAGTAGAAAAGGAATTAAAGTCCTCCAAATGCTCTCAGTTTAATTTTAATTAAAATGTATTATTTTGTTTTTCATTTGCTTACTAATGTTAGATTAGCAATGAATTGAAAAACAATGTAATAGTTTGTGAATACTTTATTTCTAAACCAATATTGCATTTTAATCATTTTTTAGCAATTACTATAGATACATTTTGACTGAGAGTGTGCCTATGAAACTATATGCTGTTAATTGTTTGCTTTCAATTAGTTTCTTGTGAAATAAAACTGAATTAAAAGAACTTAGTAATAATAATAATACCAAAAATAGATTTGAAAAAATAGATATATTGACTCTCAAAAGTTATTTCTAATAAAAGCCCATAAGTAGTTTTATAATTATGTTTATGTGCTTGGGGATGAGCAAAAAAACTCTTGTATTAATGACTACTAAATAAGTAATCGATTGACAAAAATGAATATTTTATACTTATTCATAGCAAATAAGAAAAAATTATCCCGAAATAATACTTACTCTTAATGTTCAAGATATATTTTTATTGTTAAAAACAAATGAAAAAGTTCCTTTGACTTAAGTTAAGAAACTTATATGTGTTCTGTAACCGTACATGTATATGTGAGTATGTATTACAAAACTTTTACGTGTTAGAAAGTATTAAAACTTGCATACACTACTTGTTAATGATTACAGATATTTTGCAAAATTTGTAAAAACAATCGCAAAGTAGATTGCAATAGTACACATATTTCATTAATCACTTATAAGATAAAGAAATTTTCTTTATCCGATTATGATTTTGTAATTTTTTGACTCAATAGATGTTTTAATAGCATAAAATCTTTTTTTAAACAAAAAAAAAAATGTAAAAAAGTTTTCAAAATGAAAACATTCAAGTTAATTGCATCGATTATAATGATTTTCTGTATAAACATACAAAAGGCTTACCCATTATGGACATGCTAGAAATAGATTACAGATTTTGTATTTGTATTCATTACCAAAAAACGAGGATAATTATTTTTCCTTCTTAAATTAGATATATTGTGATGATCTACTTTTTTGTTAGAAATAGGGTTTTTATTACTGAACCTGATGTGTTAACCAACTTATAGCCGAATACTTTGATGCAACTTAACATAACATGGATCATAAAATTATTAACAATATTTTTGATAAAGAAATAATATTTTAAATTTAACATTAAATAAGTTCCTTTTTTAAAAAAAGTGATAATCACTAAATTAATTTATAGAAATTTGACACTGAACTGATTACTGCGTCCTTTTTATTCTTTTAATAATAAAAGAAAAAAATTTAAAATTTTAATACATTTATAAGACTTATTGATATAAATATCAATTCCGTATAAATTTCTGAATTTGGTTTTTAATCAAATGCGATTTGGTTTTATATAACTTACTTCTTAATATTTATTACTTACTTTGCTCATTCATGGGTGTCACTATCATATAGTTTGTTTGGATATTATCTTGATTTAATTCAGTTATAAATAATTTTACCGTCGATACTTTCTCTTAAAAACAATATATACATTTTGCATATTGTTCTCATATTTTGCTACGCATAGCCTGTTTTTGAATTAGTGAAAGAATATATTTATCAGAAATGAGAGATTTATTGTCTGTAGTTCAGTATTATGCCTTACTTTATAGTGGATTTCTGCAGTGAGTGAAATAGATAATTTTTTGAAACTTTTAAATTGATGTGATTTTAATTTTTGCAAAATAATTTTTGTTTGAAACAGTTTATATACATTTTTTTTTAACAGCATTTTCTCTTCTAAATTTTTTAAAGTGTTGATATAGAGGGAGAAAGAGGAAGTTAGACGTTTTAAGACTTTGTTTAATCCTATATATGAAATGCAATACATTATCTAGTATCAAATGAATTAGAAGATAAATCATTATATCAACTCCGCTTATATATAATCTCATGTAATATAATCTTAAGTAATAATACAATCTGATCCAATAGCATTTTTAACATCTTAATAATTAAACATTCTTTCTTCCATATTGCATAAATTACCCGTATATGCATTTTTTGCATGCATAAACAATAATTTATGCTGCATGAAAGATGACATGTTTTAAGTTCTTTTTATAGCTTCCTTCCTTGAAATATAGCCTCACACCATTTTTGCTCCCAGATTGTTGGATAATGTCCCCCAAAAGTATAAAAGTAAAATATAAGGGAGAACAATAAAAGTAAAATTGGACTCAAAACAAAAAGGCTGTCCAGGAAACTATTTTTCACTTTTCCGAAACGAAAAGGCGTAGCTCGTCATTGTAACCCCCTGAGAGTTTCCTGATTGGCCGCGAGCTTGAGTGACATAGAATGGACACTTACACGCGCCACACTTCGTGACAGGGAATTGGGGAAAGAAGAAAAATTGGGAAGATCTACCCTCTTTAGACCATCAACTTTCAAATGGACTTTTGCCAGCTTTATATACTAGATGTGAGCTCTCGAGTTGAAATTTCGAGACAAGTTCGTATGCTTATTTTTTAGTTTAAAATTTGTTATTAAATTAGTTAGATAAATTAGAAGCAAAGTTCATTGAATTTTAAATAATGAATGGGGCTCACTCACAAAAAGGCAACCATTTCATACTGAGAATTTATGGCTTTTTATAGTATTATAAGCGTTATAAATATCAGTTTCACTAACTTAAATTTCTTTAAAAAAAACTGTGATTCTTACAGCATAATTGCAATCAGTCTAATGGTATGTGTTATCCTTTTATATAAACGTAAACAGTTTATTTCTAAAAATAGTATTTAATTCAGAAGTTTGAAAAATAATTTTCATTTCAAATATATATGGATGCCAGTAGGTGAATCATTTGATATAATAGTACAATATTTCTTTAAGCATATAGTAACGTAAATAAAATAAATTGTTGGTATTGTTTTTCAATTAATATTGATAAATTTAATTCCGGGTCAATGACTTTTTATTCAAATTATAAAAAATTCTTGTTTTTTTTTGGAAATAGCACTTTTAACATTTTGAAAGATTAAATTGTTTTATATCCTTAGCATTTAACAAGTGTAACATACATTTTTATGATAGGTTAGGTAATGATTAATATTATTCAACGTATAAATAAATTTAATTCACTAGCTTTTGAAAATAAATAAATAAATAAAGCAGTATACGTATGCAAAAAGCATAAAAGTAAATGTTTAATAAACAAACTGTTGTCTGAATCTTCTTAAGGGTACAAAATTTGCTCAAATGTGTTTTTTTGAGAATATTTAACTGTTCGTATTCCTTAACACCAGAAAGTCCATCGGTGTCGATTTGACCCCGGAACCCATTAATTTTTTTTTCTCTTTTCCACATTTTGCAGGTAATTTGAAAATTCTTCGAATTTTTAATTATTTTCAATGGTAATCACATTGTAAACGTTTTGTGGTTCTAGGCTAATTAAGAGAAATTTTACCACTAAATATACCCAGAACGTTTGCTGGTGTCATTTTGAAACCAAGACAATTTATCATCATAAATAACTGTCGTTTATCATTTATTTATAATCAAAATACTATCTCATTTTCATTTAACCTTGAATGCAGTGTTATTGGGTTAACAATGGAAACGGATCTATGTTTTTGTTCTAAAATTGTTATGTCTGTCCGTTACTAGCATTTAGTTTTCTATTCATAAAAAATAATAATTTGGTTTTCGAACCTTGTGCAGAGCAGACACCTGATAAGATGGATGATAGTAAAGGTCTAAGACCAGATGGAATTGCTAATTTATTGAGAGAGATTTTTCAGAATGAATCGGATGGTGTGGTGAGCTATATATATATATATATATATATCTTGCTCTAACTTAGATTCCAATGAAGACATAAGAGTGAGCGAAAGTAACTGCAAAGGATCTGGAGAAAGCACAGATGTAATTGATAATATTCCTGTAAATCCTGATATATATATATATATATATATATATATATATATATTAAAATAGATTGAAGTAGTGTTGGCCGGAGTGGAAGATTATCAATTTTGATTTAGTAATGACGTCTTCAGAATAGCTTTACCTCCTTTATTATAAGCACACATCAGCAGAATAAAGCACAATTACGTTCTATTTTCACATTGAGTAGACAGCGGCATTTTGGAGGACACAACACAAAGACAAAAAGCAGCAAGTATTTTCAATCTTACATTATGGTGGCAAGCAGAGAAAGAGAAAGTGCGATTACATCAGCTTTTGGTGTTTATATACCAACAGTGCACAAACGCGTGACTATTACGTAATAGTGGTTCTGATTGGCTAGAATGCTCGAGATACGGAAATCGGTTTAGCCGATTACGATTAAGATTACAATGTTTATTTTTAAACCTAAGAATTAAAAAAGATTATTAATAGATCATTAAAGAGTTAATTAAAAGTATGTTAGAGGGAATTATTACATATATATATATATATATATATCGCTAAGGATGGCACGGAAAGGATACCGCATAATGGTAATGTTCCTGGCCGATTTCTGAAATGTTCTGCGACAAAACAGTGGTCCAAGCTTCGTAAAATATAATGTCAACGTCACAGTTTCTTATTATATAATGGGTCATAAAATATGTTAATTACATGAAATAATATTAAAAAGTCTTAACACTGAACAATGCTAAACTGTAGTTCTGAAATTATTTAGTTGAAACAATTATTTTTATTTATTTTATATCGCTGTTTTAAAATGACACCTGTAGATATTTAAGGGTAAAACAAAATCCCGGACGTTCTAGTGTTAAGATAAATCTCTTCAATAAGTATGAAAATCATTGAACACTCAATATAAATATTTTACTACATTGTAAATACGAATAATCTGAAATTTATCTAATTTTAATTATTCTAGAGCTTTCAATGCAATACATACTCAGTAAACTTGAATACTTTGCGTCTATTGATTAAAATTAAATGATAATGCTAAGTACACATGCAACGTTTTTAAAGAATAAAGTATGTATTTGTCAGTTTTCTTGTTGAATGAATTATTACCAAATCACGGATATAATCACGTGTTTCCCCTTTGAATCACCTTTTAGGTTTCCTGATGTAGTTGTTTGATTTGAGAACCTCACTTTGTGAAGGAGAACCCCGATGCATCAAACAGGATATTTAATTATATTTAAAGGTAGAGAGATAAAAGATAATCAAACAAGGTATATATATGGAAGTGTTAGTGGGTAGTATGGAAAGAGCTTGGTAATCATATTGGACGATTGCATTAGCACAAATATTTACTTGCATTCATCAGTAAATAGTAAGGGTCATTGAGACAGCCGCTTAAATTCATAGCTGAGACACTCACATAATTGCTTGCCTTTTAATATTTACTTAGGTTCAACGATAGAAAAACGTTTTAATACTATAGTTGCTTCATAGATATTTTGAACTGAGTTAAAATTTAGAAAGAAATAGTAACTTAGTACTTATCCTATTATTATAAAAAGTAACTTACTTTAAATCTCTGTTATTCAAAAGTAACATATACAGAATTTAATACTTATCTTGATAATTTGACAGTGTTGTAGCTTTAGCATCAAAGTACATTAATGCATTCAATGCACTGTCATTACATGTGGAGGGGTGGTGGTGCACGATGAAAGTTATGATTGAAAATAAGGTCACAATTATTGAAAGTTTGAGAACTGGCATATACTATTTTTTGCGCAATATCTTTTCCTCTGGCCATTTACACATTACCTTTCTCGGCTTCTGAAAATTAATTTTTTTTTTGCTAAAAACACAAAGTAATCACCATAAATTACTGAATTTCTAATATCGTTGATTAAAAGTCTTACTAAATGTAACAACCCAGTACTTGGAGTATAGTAATAAATGCACATTTAATTTAATGACGACCTCGTACACCATACGGAAGCTGTTTACAGCAGTGCTTCTCAAACTTTCAATACTTGCGACCCAATTTTCAATCATAATTTTCATCCACCGGTCCCGATACAATAATAATGTATTGAATGAAATAATAATGTACTTTGACCCTAAAACTACAATAACGATCTTAATTATAAATCACTCAAATTAGCAAGACAAGTATTGAATTTTGTAGGTTACTATCAAGTAATAGATATTTTAAGTAAGTTATATTTTTAAGTTATAGATAGTAAAAAAGTTTTTTTAAAGTTATAGATATTTTAAGTAAATTATACTTTTAAGTAATAAGAAAAGTATTATGTTGCTTTTCTTTTCTAATTTTTAAATTGGAATAGATAACAATAAAAGTGCAACGCGTATTTTATTATGTCAGAATGCATTTTTGCTTCACTTCCTTTTTTATAATTTTTTTTAAAATAATCTTTTATTTTCGGCTTTTTGATATGTTCCCCCCCACACTTAGGGTTATCACGCCCCCCTACGGGGGTGTGCCACACAGTTTAAGAAACACTGGTTTACAGGATGAAGAAAGACATTGTTTTACATTATTAATATCCTTTTTGTGAAACGTATGAGATTCCGTATTTTACTAATAAATAAAAGTGAATAAATTATGATTTAGATACTGATCAAACATATAAATGGTGTGCACTTATTAAATTTCAATGTATATTAATGTAGATTTAATTACGAATTAGTAGTCAATTCATAATCCGTTTGAAGGAGAATATGTTAAGGGGCATATATATATATATATATAACAACAAAAACAACTGTGAAAATTGTATTAATCATATCCTTTGTTTTTTAATCAATCACTTAGATTTTTCAAACTAACCACAGTTCGTGGAATATAATTATTCAATGGCAATCAGAAAAAAAATCAAAGGTATAGTGCTGATATATGTATGTATTTCATATATATTTGGTATAAAACTATGTCCAAAAAACTGCAAATTTCGAATTATTTAATTTTATGTAATCATAAAATGAGCTGTTTCTACTTTTTGAAACTTTTTCACCTTATTCTCGTGCTAGAGGATTTTATTATTTTCGCGAGAACTGTTAATTAAATGTATTATTAAATGTGCTGCTACCATTTGATGAATTACAAAAAAAGCTCATTCTTTTTCTTTTCTATTGATAATTGTATGACAATTGTTCATGCATAGTCCAGTAGTTGGATTTAAAATTAAATGCTCCGTTTTTGTCGTGAAAAGTGAGGAATATTTTTTCTGATTATATTTAGGAACCGATTTATAAAAAAAAAATCTTGGATCCTTATTTATAGTTTACCAATGCTACTTAATAAAACAACCTACAATATAGCAATGGTGCGGTTTAAAACTTCCTAAGATTACTAAGCAATTCGTAATAATTTTTTTGAATAGAAAATAAGTATTGAGAATAACTAATAAAACACAAATTATTTCTTTTTAACGTTACTTACCTGCATTATTTAAGCAAAACGTTTTGGTCTGCATACAGAGAAGTCTTCGAGAAAGAAACGGAACTCCTTTTTGAATAACTCTTCTACTTTCTTGCCTAGACCCGCGGTTTCTCGGTTTGACACGGTTTGGCAATTTACAGTGTTTTCTGTATAGAATGGGGATGGCAGATTCATATTCCTGCCCATTTTGTGAACATGATTCGCTGTTGACTGAAGGTCAATTTAATATATATGTCATACAGCTCTACACTACCTTTCTTTAGATGTTATTCACTGGGAATTTGGAAATTAAGCAGATCGTTTTTCATTGTTTGTTGACTTGACGGAAAAATCGAAGATGAGCACAAGGTAAAAAATGAATTAATTAAAACTATTTTTAAGGGGAAATGTTATAAGCCATTCCCCGTTCTATTACTACAAATGAATTTTGGAGAATATTCTGTTTGAAATTCATTTGATCAGATTATATTTATAAAGAAGTGGTAAATTCAATGCGATTGTGTGAAATTATGCTGAATTATCGGAAGTACCTTAAGATTAATGGAACACAGTGTGGTAATATAAGATTGGTAATTACTACATTAAAAGTATGACCAATCTCCTGGAACTTACTAGGTAAGGGAGATTGGACTTCGTTTATTTTTTGATTTGCAAAATACTCCAAAGTGATTATATACCTAGGAATAACACTAAACCAAACTTTGATCTAAAAGAGAAATCTACAATACCGAATATAGAAAAAATATAAAATATTTATCTGTGTAATAGTATTTATAACAAAATCATGAGGTTTCTTTCTAAAGCCTTATTTATTAATGATCCATCACTGCTCTGTTGATATTTGGTATGAATTTTTCTTACAATTATTGAATACGCTGTAAAACACTTAAAATTAAAATTATAATGTTACTAATACTGATTTAGTTGACTATAATAGCAGTAATAAAATTTGTCATAAAAGCAATGTATGGAGCTTCTATTGTATTTCCTGTCTGCTCGTATGCAGGCTGAATTTGAGGGAAACCCACATATATATCGTAAAACTAAAACTCTCAAGGTATTCACAGATTTAAATTGACTTTGCAATGTTTGTTGATTAAAATGGACATATAAATGTGTTTTTCTTGTTTGTGAAAGTTTGTAGAATGCTGAAGAAATATGCCTTTTATATTTTTAAAATTTTTCATTTACGGGTTATCTAAATTTGGGGAAAATTACAGGATGATGAAAACATCAAGACAAATAATATTAATAGACAAGAAGAAGGAAGAATAGGAAGGAATTTTAAGGAGATAGGCGCCATTAAAAAATTTTTAAGGGTCCAAAAATTTCAAATGATTGCATGAAACGGAAAAATGTGTCGATTCTTTGGCTTTTAAAATTATTATTTTTTCAGTTTTCCTTTTAAAAAAATAAATTTAAAGAAAAAAAAAAGGGCTTATATGGGGCGTTTTAGATTTTGGATAACAAACAACTTTTTCAAGTTTTTTTTCCCCATTAAATGCTTTCAAAAGCTTAGACTTAAACTTAAATTTTCAGCTCAAAATCTGATTCGTTGGGAGTCGTTAAGTAGCCCAAAAGGAATTGTGTTCAGGAGGTGAAATTTGAAACCCCTTCCACCCCTAGGCACAGTTCAGTTATTCACCATCTTGGATGCTCAGTAGTAGATTAGGTAGCAACTACTACCCACTAAATGTAAAATAAACGAGAGAGGGATTGCCAAATATAAATAAAAAAGTCATTCATAACAAACATATCAATTTCCCCCCCGCGCAAAATACCCGGGTTTGCATGAAAAGTGTAGTAAGGGGGAATTTAATTTAAAATGGTGCTAATTGTATGTAAGGATGTAAAGTGCTATAAAAGCTCTGATTGTCTGAATTCATCGTGTTTCTGTTTTTGACGAGTGTAGGGATAACCAGCTACACTAATCACACACAAGAAATGGTTGATATCTATTTCATTTACGGCCCTAGGGGGAATCCCTGAATGCCCGGCGATTGTACGTGGAAGATTTCCTTCAATAAGCTTGCCGAACCGAAAAAATTTTGAGCGCTTTTTCTTCAGCGTTTTGGAAACCGGGTTTGTTTGTTAGTGGGGTGCAAACACAGAGTGTGCCAGGGTTTTGGGCGACCCCCTGGGCATAAAAAGTATTTGCTGCGTGAATTCGGGGGAGCAAGGGGCGAGCCCCAACTGTATCTACCCCCAAATGTGTACCACAAAACATTCGGAAGTGTTGGGGGCCGAAGTCCCCCGACCCATCCTTTCCAGCGTAAAAAACGCCAAGCAACCGACCATCAGCCCCGAGTCGATTTTTTACTATAGTTCCCCCGACTGGCTGTGCAAACAGACTTTCCGCCCCGTGCTTTTTACCGATGAATGCCCGTTTCAGTCCCGGGGAAAGGGATTTCCTGCCAACAATCGGGAATTTCACCAATCATCACGCTATCCGTTTCTTTTAATTTAACAGTGTTTTTAGCCCTCCAATATTTGGGCCGGGAATTTTTCCACGATCATTTGATCGGGCTATATTTTCTGCCAAGGCGCATGGGTGGCGGAACGTATCAGATATTCCTACAAGAGATACTTCTAGTTCTATTGCAAAGTGCTCCAGCCAATATAAAGACACGTATGGGGTTCGAGCATGACGGAGCGCCTGCACGTTTCAGCGCAGATGTGCGAAGTGCATTGGATACAGCATATCTAGGGCGATGGATTACACGGGGTGGTCCGATAAATTGGCCGGCACTCTCGTCTGATCTCTCCTGCCTAGATTTCTTCGTCTGGGGCCATATGAAGAGTCTTGTTTACACAAGCTCTGTCGACTCCTACGAAACCCTGGTTGCGAGGATTGCCGTCGTAGCAGGATATATCTAGGAGATGCCCTGGGTATTATTTTATTGTTCGACAGCCTTTCTGCTGGCAGTGTGAGGCCAGCATCCTTATTGGTGGGCTCTCTTTCGAGAAGTTTTGGAGATTCCGCAAGAAGTTCATGCTTGTACTATTTTCTACGTGTCATCATTCATTCAGCCTGCATTCATGCGCAGTATGTGCGTACATCAAATTGTTTCTTTTTATTTCGAGCGATGAAATTGTTTATGTGTATTATGGATAAAATTTTAATTTTGTCAACCCTCCCTCGTTTTTTTTCGTGAAGGAGGTAATAGTTGCTGCTTGGTCTACGATACCTACGACACCTTTTCGGGGGAGGGGGGTGTTTCATATTTCACCTCTTGAACACAATTATTTTTCCGTTACTAACCACCCCAACGAATCATATTTTAGCTCAAATTTTAAGTTAAAGTCTAAGCTTTTGAAAACATTTAATGAGATACAAAAAATAACAGTAAAAAACAGTTGTCCGTTACTCCAAAGTCTGAAGCGCCCTCTATCAACATTTTTCAAAACTTTATATTTAAATTTATTTTTCAAGAAAATACCAACAAAAAGAATAATTGTAGTGAAATCTGCTAACAAATCGACTCATTTTTTCGCTTTATATAATCATTTGAAATTTTGGACCCTACACTTTAATGAACACTTCGGAAGACCTTTGGGACCCTATGTTTTGTATTTAATATTGCTTGCCTTGATGTGTACTATCACCCCTTAAAGTTTTGCTCAAGAGTTTAGATACACCTTGTGTATATCGATAGGGAACAATGTGGAAATCCATTAACAAAGTGTATTCATTTTATCAATCTTCTTTGAAAGATAGCCTAGTGGTTAGAGCTTCGGACTCCGCACCGGAAGACCTGCGTTCGATGCTCGTACCGCCAAATATACCCTCCGAGTACACACGGAGCACGTGCTCGTTAAATCAGTGGGTCGGAAAGCCTTGTGGGCTGAATCCTGAGTGCAGGGAACTGGAGAAAATTTCCTTCCGATTCAGTTCCATACCTAAATTGTGTAGGTGGAAATAGGTGGTGTCGCCATCTATCGTTCCTTCGGGAATTTCACCCAGCTAAATCGTACTGTCACCTGTATGGTGCTCAAGGCTAAAAGCCAACGACAGGCGTACTTCTAGCCCATTGCCACGATGAATTTCGTGGGCCTCGATCTGACTATGTCAGACAGGTAGCATGAGCAACAGCAACACAACAACGAAAAGATTGTTCAGAAATTATTGAATGAACTTCTTACTCAACTAGTAGGAGGAATCTCTTTTTTTCCAGTTCCAAAAAAACATACCTTTTAAATTGAAACATTCTTGATTTTAACTTAGGGAAGAATTAGAAAACATGTTGTTATTGTGTGTGTGTGTGGGTCACTGGACACTGAGTTATATGCAATGAAAAATGGGATAATTTGGACCATACAGGGTTTCTTAATCCTTTAATTGGACTAAATTTTGTGACTCGTTCATTTGAAAAATATCTTGCGAAAGTTTTGTGGAATGTTTACTATACAGCCTAATCGAAGAAACTTATTTTAAAGGCAATATCGAAAACAGAAACTCTAACTTAAAGTGGACAAACTGTACTTTCGAAAGTAAATTAAGTTTGGTATTTTATAAATGAATCAACATATAGGTAACAAAAATTTATGAGATGTTCGTACTTTGTGTAACAAAACTTCGAAATGGAAGTTGGGAACAAACATATTTCAAAAATACTTTTCAAGCATCGAAATGCAACGTGAACGTTTTCTTTAAAGGAAAGAAGTACTTAAAATCTTGATATTTGACTGCCTTCTTTAATAACATAATTTATTTTGAGGGAACGAGAATTAAAAAGAAATATTAAAAATACATAAAGAGTTTGCTATTCAGAAGATTCAAATGAAGTTTCAAAAGCGAAAAGTTTAAAATCTTTATTATTTTAGTTTTAAAAAAATTTTATTTTAGGAAAGTTTTTTAAAAAAGAAATTTTTAAAAAAAATTTTAAAATTTTTTTTTAAAAAGACAAATAAAAAAAATTTAAATTTTGATTTTTTGGGAAACTTTTTTAATGTATGTTTTTAAATTTTTTTCATAAATTTTTTTTAAAGGGAAAAATTGGAAAAATATTTAAAAATAAATTTTTGAAGAAAAAGAAAAAAGAAAAAAATTTTAATTGTTTAGAAATTTTTAAATTTAAGGACATTTTTTAAATAAATTTAGAAAAAGGGAAAGGGGTTAGGGGAAGAAATTACCCAATTTTTGGGGCCAAAGTTTTTATTTAAAAATTTTAAATTAAGGTTTTTGGGAAAATTAGTGGAAAAAACGGGGAAAATTGTAAAAAATTTGGGGTTTTGGGCCATAAAATAATAATTAAATTAAAAATTTTTTGGGAAAAAAAAAAAATTTAAAATTTTAAATCACAAAAATTAAATAAATTTTTTAAATATTTGGAAAAAATAATTTGAACCTTTTAACTAAAAATAAATTAAAATAAAACGAAAACATTAATATTAATTCAAGTCAAAATTAAATTCAAAATAGATAAACTAGTCTTATTGATCATGCCGTCTTTAAAATAGAAAGGGAAACTAAACCGGAAGAAAATTTTTAGCCCAAAATGTATCCAACATGCATTAAAAATTAAATCGAGGGAAAACTTGAGAACACTAAAAAGGAGGAATGTTAGTTTGACTGTAATGTATCAAAAATGAAAAAAGCCAAACCCTTTTTAAACCCTAATAGTTATGTTGCTAGAATTAAAATGAAACTGTTGAAAAGTAAGTTTGTACTGAAGTTTTTTATCGTAAGAGAACTGTAATTTTGTTTAAAAAGACTAACAAAAGCACAAATTTCATTTTAAATAAATATAACAGAGTAATGTGAAACTTAAAGGTATATTCAGGCACAAAAGGAGAAATGTGGTGTCATATCCATTTTTTGGGGAAAAATGTAAAAAAAAAATTACGCTGTACTTGATTTTATCCGGGCTACGTTCGGGAAACCCTATTTTAAAAAAAGGGTTTAAATGGGCAATATTTATGATATTTGCGTCACTTTTTGATTAGACAATGTATATCTTTGTTAAGAATAATATTACAATAAAAAAATTTTTTAAGTACAATATTTTAAAAAAATTAACTTTTAATAAACCCCTTTTTAAAATGTTCTCCTTTTTGGGGAAAAAATGGGCTGTTATAATAATAATTTTTTTTTCCCGGGATAAGGGTCGGAAAATCTCTACAAAATGGCTCAATTAGGGAATTTTTTTAAATACATAAATTAAAAAGATTTTTTCCCTTATTTTAAAAAGACAACAGAGGGAGCAATTTTTAAGAAAATATGCCCATAATTATTTCAAAAAGGTTGTAACTCTGAAAATAATGTGAATTTTTTAAAAACTCATAGTTGAAAACCTCTGTAGAGGTACGGGGCTATATACAAGGAAAAAATTAATATAATAGAAGCATTTTTACAAAAGGGGATTTGGGGGTTTTTCTAAGTTTGTTTTTTTCCAAAATTTGTTTTAAAAAGTTTTTGTCATAATGTCCTTTAAAAAAATTTTATACATTTTTCTAATCTAAGCGACACAAAAAATCGGAAAACCATACATTTATGCCCTTTTTTAAAAAACCCTGGTTCTGGGAAAGGGAATCGAAAACCCCTAAAAAACACATCTTCTTGGGAAAAATTGACACCCTGTATCACATCATTCGTTAATATGACCACAAATGTAACGATTTTTGGGGGATGTTTCCTTTTTTAATTGGGCTTTCTTTAAAAAAGAGTCACGAGGGCGGAGAAAGAAATTTGCTGGTTTGGTTATAATTAATGTAATTTGTGTGAGTCGGGGCCCAAAAAAGGGATCACCTTGATTTTTTCCAGTAATAAAAAGAAAATGTTGCGCACAACGCCGCTTTTTTTAAAAAAACGACCCATTTTTTAAAAACTCCCAAAAAGTTCAACACTTATTCTTTTCTGTGCATCACAATCATTGATTCTTTTTTTTTTTATTTATAGGATATCTTCCTTTTAAAAACACCTCTGTTGATATCTTCCCCCACATCATTAGGTAGTGTACACGAAAAAAAGGATAATCCGGTGAACCCTCGAAACATTTTGAACTTTCATTGTTACAAATAATAATTTTGTAGGGTAATATGTAACTAAATCGAAGAATTGCATTTGGAAAATTTAACTGGACATAATCCCCCGGAAAAAAGTTTCGTGCGGGTTTTTCACCCAAAGGGGGTTTAACGTAATATTTGTATACAAAAGTTAATAAGGAATAAAAACAGGAAATACAATATGTTTCTAACATTTTCCCACGTAAATTTAGTTTTTCTGTTATTTTTTAAATTCAGTAATTGTTTTTACACTCCTATAGTCTACGGGGGTGGTGCGATGTTTCCCCCGGGCCCTAATAATATAATATTTTAAATCATATTTTTTTAAAACAAAATATAGAGTAAAATTTTCTATTTCAAATCAAAAAAATTTTGGGAAATTTTTTTTTTATTTTTTTTTTATTTTCCGGTTTTTTTTTTTTAAAAATTCATCTGAAGTGGATAATATGTGTACCAGTTGCCTCCTTAAAAATATGTTCTTTAAATGTTTTTTGTTTTATACATATAAAAAATTTTTTTTTAACAGGTTTTTTCCCTTTCTAAATTGGGGTTTATTTCAGTGGGGGAATCTACGGATTATACATTTCATCATTTGATTCTTTCTTGCCCAAAACCGCGAAGAAATTTCTTACCCGAAAATAATTTTGTCTTACTAAAATTGTATTATTTAATTATTTAAATTTTAAATTTTTTTCATCAAAACTAAATAATACCCATCAAAAAGGGAATATTTAAAACTTGCTCCGGCATTGAGAAATTTAAAAATTGATTTAGGCGGGGGTATGATATATATTTAGATTGGGCCCTAAAAAAGGGCCCCTTAAAGGATATGACCTAAATTAAACACACAAGGAGCATCCTTTTTTCAAAAAAGGTTTGAAAAAGTGTTAAAAGGTTGGGGGGGGTATGAAACCCCCTCGGAAAATGGGTTTAAAAATAATATTAAAATAATATTTAATAATAATTGTGGTTTCATAAAATAATATATATATATATATATATATTATAATGCTGGCCACAAAATGCAACACCGAAAAAAAGATAGCAAAAAAAATTTTTTTTTAGATAACATGTTGACCAAGTATCAAATGATTAAATTTATAATTCGGAAGTTGGTTCTGCCACAATCAGTAGCCAAGGCCATTGTTGGGAGATCCCCGCTGCACACCCCTCGCTTGATTCAGAGACTTGGGAGTGTTCTTGGGTACACAAACCAAACAGCACCCATAAATTGAAAAGGATCTTGGCAGGGGGGGGAAATATGGGTCAATCGTTGAGCAACCTGCCACATGTTTTCATCGGCGAAGGATTGGGAGAGAGCGGCAAACAATTCAATTGGTGATTGACAAACCTTTGGGGCAATGCGACAGTTGGTCACGCATTATTGTTGAAAGGTGTAGCGCTCGAAGGTTTAAAGGGAAAGGAAAATGGCTAAAATTTTGAGATGAGCGCTGGCTTTTTGGCAATGCGCAAAAGAGGGGGTGCGAGGTGATATCAATACCACCCCATAACATAAAACCCCGGTTTCGGACCGTGTGGGGTTGCATAAAGCGCTGTTCAGCCCCTCTCCCCGGGCAAGACTCAAACAAAAAATGGGGGACTTCGTAAACATTTATTCCATTCTGCCCCCCATCCCTTTCATCGACCATTGGAGGAGAGACATCTGTGGTTTTTCGTCAAAGGGGAGACCGCAATGGATTTTTTGGACAGACCATTTTAGAAAGGGGGTCAAATGGTCGGGGCACTGAATGATGGTTGACTCAAGTTGGCTATGGTTGGTTTATGTGACGAGCGACCGTCACCCGCCATGGACAATTTGCCTGTCCTCACGGGAAATGGTACGGGGGGATTGATCCCCCGTCTCCCTTGATCCTGCATCCACGGCACATATCCCATTACAGTTGTTTGGTTTCGTCCCAAAACGACTCAATTTCCTGAAGATAAATCACAATCTGGTAGGCCACATCCTTCCTCTTCGAACTCGGATACTTGGGTCAAAAACTGATCGCTGTTTTCTACGAGACATAGCTGATCGTTTTTGAAAACCACAAGAAAAAAACAATTGCCGAACTTGAAATGTCGAAATCCCAAGCATTAAATGAGCTTTGAGGTGACGCCACGGCACGCTGTGATGTGTGTCTGCCTGAAATTCTGATCATTTGCATATCTCACCCCCCTAATGCATGTTTTAAAATTTCATGTTATTTGCATGCCCTTTAGGGTGTTGCATTTATGGTGGTCAGCAGTATATATATATATATATATATATATATATATATATATATATATACGATGTATGACACAAAAAAACTCGTGAATGGCACAATACATCATTGTAAGTAAGGAATCCGCTTTCCGTGACATTATCATTTTCAAAATAATTTCCACCAGCATTCACACACTTCTGCATTTGGTACTGCCATTATTGGTATCAATTCTGGAGCGAGGTTCTTAAGATTTTCCGTTTTCGCCTGAGCCTCTTCAACTGAGGTAAAATGGATTCTCATTAAGCAAGATTTAATTGTAGGAATTAAAAGGAAGTCACATGAGGCTAATTCAGGTGGAGAAGGAGGATTCTCCATTACACTATTTTTTTTTTTTGATCAGAAACCGCTAAGGTGTCTGAAGGGTGTTAACTGTGTCACTAGAGGTGAAAATATAAACAATTTTCGAACAGGTATAAATCTTTTAAATTTAAATTAAATTATTCGAATCTTTTATACATTATTTACAAGGGATTATGGCTTCAAAAAAATACAAAATGTTTGAAATATAATCATAATTTTAAAAATTATAAGCATATGAAAATATGAAATAAATATTAAATAATGTTTGCGTTGCGCAAGTTATTTTCTAAGATACTAGTCTCTCATGTATAAAACTTTATCTTTATACATAAAAATTAAGTGTCACAATGTTTGTCCGCGACAAACTCCAAAACTTTTCAATCAATTTCAATATTTTTTGTGTACTGTGTGTGATTTTGTCCAGCATAAAATGTAGGGTAGTTTTTCATTCAATTAATGACGTCATAATTTTTTATTACCAGTATGAAAAATCTGGGAAACGGGAAAATATGCAAAATGTCGCATTGTTTGTGTGTCTGCAGAAATGGATTTTGTTGACTAAAGTGTACGGAAAGTCAATGTCTGGCGTATTTTGGCGCGTGGAATCTGAATTTTGAATCACTTTCCAATTTTATGCAGAACTTTGCCGGATATTGCCGGTCAATCGCATTTTAGACACATCATAGCAGGGACTTACCCTAAAGGACTTGGAGGCCGAAAATTTGGTCCCTGACGTATTTCAAAAAGGGCAATCCGTATCTAATATCCTAACTGAGAAATTACCTTAACTTTTCCGGATAATTCCGGACGACCGTTTATTACGCGAAACGTGGCAGGAGCTTACACTTGAAGTCTTAGAGCGAAACAATTGTGTTTCTGGTGCACTTCAGGATGGTAAACGAGATTCTTAAATCGAATTTTAGAAATTACTTTAACTTTACCGGAAAATGCCGGACGATCGCCAATAAAGCCAACCGTGCCCGGAATTTACCCTAAAAGTCTTAGAGCGGAAAAAAGTATGTTTCTGATGTGCTTCGAGATGGCGAACGTGAATCTGAAATTGAATTTTAGAAATGTTTGTAACTTTGCCGGGAAATGCCGGTTCACCATATTTTTGACAAACCATGTCAGAGGCTTAGCTTAAAATCATTGGAACGCGAAAACAAGGTCCCTGTTTTATCTTGAAACGGACAATCTGAATCTGATATTTTCGAGAAATTCCGTAACTTTTCCGGATAATTCCGAATGACCATATTTTACGCAGACAGTGGCAGGGGCTTATCATAAAAGTCTTGGTGCAAAAAATGGCATTTCTGGTCTACTTCGGGGTGGTGAATGAGAATCTGAAATCGAATTCCCCCCTCCTCCAGGAACTGAACTCGCCGGCTCGGGGGCAACAAAAGTTGTCTCCGGTTACGTCTAGGGGCAGCAAACGTAAATCTCATATTTCAGAGACTCCCGTAACTTTTGAAGGATATTACCGGAATTAGGTGGAAAGGCTTTGCACTCAAGTCCCACTTCCGGATTTTCATTCCCTCTAGCAATTGAAGGTGCACGTGCTGGGGCATTAAAAGTCAGTCCCGTGTGCCTTTTGGAGTTTGGAGTGAGAATCTGAAATCGAATTGTAGGAGTTCTGATAACATTGCCGGATAATGCCGTATGACCATAATACTCACGGAGAGTAGCACCGGTCTAACATTCAGACGTAGGAATGGAAAAAGTGAGTCCTGATCGGAATTGCTGATCTGAATATTCCCATTCGATTCAAGAAAAGCCCATAGCTATGTCAAAAATGCCAGACAATCACATTGCGTAATAATGCCAGGTCCGTATTTTACGCAAACCATAGCAGGGGATTACCTTAAAATTCTTGGGCTGTGAAAAGTGATAACCTGGTGTTTTTCTGGATGGGGTACTAAAATATGAAATCGAATTTTAGAAGTTCCCATAATTTTACCGGGTAGTGCCGGACGACCGTAATGCCCCCTTCAGAGACTGAGCTTTCAAGGGGTAGATGCGCCGAAAGTGGTCACTGGGTACATCGCTGTGGGGAACTAGAATCTGGATTTGGATTTCAAAAACTCCCCTAACTTCGCTGGATATTCCCGGATGAGGTCGAATGGCTTTGCGTTCGAGTCTCGGGTCCAGATGTTCATTTCCTATAACAACTACACTTTCAGGCACAGCCTTGCAAAAATACGATTGCAATAGGAAATTACATTGGCAATTTCATTTTCATGCATTGTTGTCACTTTGTTAGATGGTGAACAAACTACACATTCCGCATTCAAGCTGCCATTAGACATTCATAAGAAACCAGGCTTAATGCGTAACGTTTAAATCTGAATTCCGATTACAGAAAATCCAGTAACTTTTCCGGTTATTGACAGAATTAGAAGGAATAGCTTCACGTTCGAGTCCCGCGTCGGGAGGTTAATTCCCTCAGCAGCTGAACTTGCACGCTTTGGAGCACCAAAAATCAGCCCCCTCCCCCGTGCGTTTAGGGGTGGGTAATAAGAATCTGAAATCCAATGTTGAGAGTTCCGATGACTTTGAAAGGTAATTCTAGATGCCGGTAATATACGCGAACAGTTGTACCATTCTAACTCGCAGTCGTAGACACTAAAATATGGCGTTACGACGTACTTCGACACTGCCGGATTCGAGTAATCAATCCAATTTGGGAAATTCCCATAACTATGCAAATAATACCAAATTAGACCGTATTTTAAGCGCACAGAGCTTATCTTAAAATTTTTGGAGCGTAAAAAGTGCTTTTTCCTTATGTTTTTCTGGATGGAAAACAAGAATCCAAAATTTAATTTTAGAAACACTTCTAACTTTGCCAGACAATACTGACTGACCGTAATCCCTCTCCCCCTCCAGGGATTGAACTTGCAGGAGCAATGGCGCCAAAAGGCGGCACCATGTGTGTCTTGGGGTGGGGATCAAGGATCTCAATTTGGATTTTAGAAACTCTAATATATTTGCTGCATTTTGCTAGAATGAGATTAAATGGCGTTGCGTTCAAGTTCTGCATTAAGGTTTTCATTCCCTATAGCTGTTGCACTTAGAGGCGCAGCCTTGCAAAAAAACGATCGCAACAGAAAATTTCATTGGCAATTGAACATTCAGGCATTGTTGCCACTTTGTTAGATGGTGGACTAACTGTACATTAAACATTCAATCTGCCATTATACATTTGTAAGAAACTAGACACATTATGTAACATTAAAAAATGCAGAATGGCCAAGGTATCGCAAAGGAGTTCGATAATCGATAAGTGTACCATGACCCATAAACATTTCTTCGAAGCATTAAACAGAGCTTTGCAAGATTAAAAACACAACAAAAGAAATCTTCGGGTTTGCTGTCCTACTACTGTTTGTTGGTTTCCAACAAACATTCTCCGTCATTTCTCGCTCCCCTTTTGCTCACAAACGTAAGTGTAAAAAAATCGTTTTTATGGCGAAGCATCACATTTTCCGATTAACAATAAACATGCGAGTACAATTAGTGCACAGATGGTGCAAAAATGGTGTTGGTGCACACACCACCACAGATGGTGCACAAATGGTGCAAATATTTTCTAACTAAATGCTGGACATTGGAGACGATGAAGTAGAACTGCATCCCAATACATAATGCTTCAAATTGTCAGACAATTTAGGAAATGTTTTTCTGACCAAATTTATTTGATTGATTGTGTCTTTCCGAGTATACTGTATAATTATCTATATAATGATTGACTGTAATCATATCACTTAGGCAAAAAAAATAATGTTGATATTGAAGAAAGAAACTTCCATATACAGCGTGTCGCCAGGAAATTGAATGCCTCTTAAATCAATAGGCATTATTACTGATGAAAACGAAACAGTAATATTTTTGGAGTTTTTGTGTGAATTCTCTGTATATATATATAAAGAATGCCACCACACAACCTTCGGTTGAAGATTGGTTCACAAGCAATTCTGCTTCGTTATTTAAATCCATCTAAATAATGCAATGTTACACGTTATGGTCATCAAAAAAAATTACCGGGGATCTTTCTGAGGCAACCATTTTGATTGTAATGTTTTAAAGAGAATTCGTCTTTTTGCAACTCTGTTTCCATTCATACCGTCAGAATCTCCAATACCATTCAAAAGGCTTCAATTCCCGATTCATTTGACTATCGCAATTACCAAAAATAAATCTTAAGGACAAACAATGTCTATTTGGGAATTGGATTTAGAAAATCCATGTTTCTCGCATGGACAACTCTGCTGCATACTCACGTTTGGAGAAATCGTCGAATACATTTGAGTTAGCAAAAGACAAATTATCGAAAAATATTGTGCACCGATTAGAAATTAATGTTATATTTTAAAATGATAAAAATAATTTTAAAAATTGCTAAAAAAATCAACGTTATTCACCTCATTTATAAAATTAAAATTTCATAAAAGCTTTTCAAGTAATCCATGTACTATGAATAAGAGATGTATAAAATACAAAATTAAAAACATTATGCTGTTTCATGCTTAATTTCAACTCTCCGAAATCGTAAGTAATCAAATTAATATCATACATATAGTAATTTGACTGCAATGAATAGCTTAGATACCAATATTAAGTCAACGTATTACAACAAAACCTCACTAATGCTGAGTCAAGGTAGCTAGTATGTATATATATATATATATTATATATATATGATATTAAATTCTTCACACAGCTATGTTACAAGTTCTAGATTCATTATTGTTAAACGGACACACACACAATTCTTGAGATAGAATTTAATAAGTCCATATTTATTATTTTTTTTTCTGAAAACATTTTTTTCCGTAATCATGTTTAGTGCAATACAATACTGATGACTTCACAAATACTTGCACGTTTTAACTTCTGTGACTTTATTGCAAAATGCGCATTTGTTCATTTACAATTACATAAAAACATTAACTAGAAAAGTGAGAATTCGAAGGTGTTTTTATTTAATTTTTTATTTCTAAGTGAAATATGTTTATTGTATGCGATTTTATATATAATTAAATATATGCAGTACTTGAGGTAGCTCGGGAAATATTTATTTCCACTTAGATCTTTTTTCAAGATTATAACAACCATTTCAGTGTAATTACAAATTAAATAAAATTGCATTAATAAAACATATGTACATATGCATAATTTCATCCTTACAAATTATGTTTTAAAAAAGTATTTTTAAAAACCGCTTTTAAAAACTATATCGATATTATGAAGCTTTACTTTCATTTTGAAGTAACACCTTTAGATATGAAGACGGGATTAAGAAGTGCGAAATGTGAACTTTGTAGGCTTAACTAAATCAACTAACATTTCGTATGAGTATAGGTGCTATTTTTAATAGATCCATACAATTATTAGCCTTCGCTGTGGCTATTGATATCATTGGTAGAAAAAAAAACAAAACAAAAAAAAAACAAGCGGTTATCACAATGTTTTTGTCTCACTTTAGGAGTCAGCAAGAAGAATGGGTCTCGCTACTAACCAAGAGAAAACTAAATATTTGGCTGTATAACGCAGATAAACTATGTCTTATCATAGTATTTCTCAAACTGTGGGGCGTGCCCCCTAGAGGGCCGTGATAACCCTGCAAAGGAGGCGCGAACATATCGAAAATAAAAGGTTTAAAAATTAATTTACTGGAAGGAAGTAAACAAAATACTTTCTGTGATACATAAAAAATACGCATTTACACTGATATAATTTATATATATCAGCTGGTGATATTTTCAACAAAAATAAAAGTTTCCACTTTGATACGTCCATTATCTGATAGTATAACTAAATTTAAAAAAAAAACATTTTGTTTGATTTTCTGTAATCCCACGATGTGAGATTTTTTTTTATTAAGTTTTCTTTTTAAACCTAAAATACTACTCTTTCAGGGAAAAAACTCAAACCAAGAGAAAAATTCTAGGAAGATAAAAAATTCATTACTATTATTATTATTGAAATGCTGTACATTAGCTGTAGAAAGAAAATGAAGTCATTCACTTTTCACCTAGGAAGCAGATTTGCTGATCATCGTTTAACCTTAGAACTTGTGTTGCACTTTTTTCCATGTTAAAGAGTTATATGATATTTGGAAAAGCACAGAGAGAGCACTTTGAAGGATTATTTGGGTAACATTTATTTTTTGGGGTATTCTGAAACATATAAAACATGTTGAAATCCGCTTTTTACACAATTCTTTTTTTAGAACTAACATCCATATTTTTATATTGAATACACTATTAACCCGGGAGCGGTCTCGCGGGGCTCAAAGTCAAAGGACAGCAAAATTGCAATAATTTGAACAAAATATGACTATTTTGCTTCGAAATATCATTCCTGAACTGTTATCGAAAAGTGTCAGTGATGTATGTCCTTTATTAAGATTACATACCTTATATATAGAAACATTTTATATATAGTTTAGTTTTAATGGAATTTTTTCTATAATTATCAAATAAAAAATGAAAAGTCCTTGAAAGTAGGTAAGTATATTTTCTCTTAGTTAAATTATTCACTAGAATTTGGATTTTTATCGTGTTCAATAAAAATAATTGTAAAAAAAATAAATAAATAAAATAAAAAATAAACATTGGGGTGAATCAGTCGCCTCACGTGACTATTAACGTTAGCATCGAGTGCGCGACTACTCTCTCGGGTTAAAACATTTTGAAACCTTCTCGCTTTAAATACGATTGCCAAATGTGATGGATATGATATAAAGCAACATAGACTAGACTCTTTTTCTAATGACATTTATATTTTTAGAAACAGATGATGGAGGAGCATTGTTAAGTTATAAAAGATAGCCGCATTAGATAGCTAGGATACCGTTTTAGATTTATTGATTGAAACCAAACTAAATTAATGACATTTTGAAAAATTGAAGGTATACAAAAAAGAAGATCACCCATCAGGTGGAATGATTCTGTTGAAATATATCTGGGAATCAACCGTTGGCAATCTATCGCACCAAATTGTCCGATGAAGGAGGTTCACAGAAACAGGCTTGATCTGCCACAGATGATAGTGCTGCTGAAGAATGTGTATAAAAATTTTACAATTTAATTAAATTTATTCATTTTCTTTTGTTTATGCTTTTACACACGCGAGCTTTTAATTGAAGATCAGATAAACAAAACAACAGCGTAAAGTAATTCAAAACTAAACATTAATTACCTTTGTTAGAGTTAACGTTTCCCAATACTTTTATTTGTAATTCTAAATGTTTGTTTATTAATTACAATAAAAGCTTATTATTTATGAATATATATATATATTTGCTTATGAATTTTTGTTAAAGCAAGGAACTGATTATTGTGTTATTCCATTGTAACCTGCATTTGAAATCAAGGAAAGTACTAGTAGTTTTGGAATATAAAAATGGATTGTACGTACTGATCATATTCTGTATCCAAAAATTCAGATTTTAGTTTAATGATTTTTCTACAGAAGTTTTTTCCTATCAGCAGTCATGTGGTATTCATAAATTCATGTGATGTCACAGGCTCAGAATAAAGGCAATGACGTGTTTCCGGCGAATCAGTTTATGCGCTTCGCTTTTCCCAACGTTTGCTTTTTGCAGACTCTTTTTAAAAAGTATATATTTGTGAACAAAATAATGATGCCATAACGCGTGTAATAGAATAAAATGTCCGTGGTTTAAAGGTACGTGCATAATAAAATCATTTTTCTAATTTTGAAAAAAAAAAAAAAAAAACGTTTTGAAGAATATTATTGAGCCTTGTTATCCTATTTTCAAATTCAAAATTTTATCTTATTTTTAGTCTTACTAGAAAAAAAAAAAATTTCTAAAACCAGTTTTGAATTCAATGTAGAACACGTCAGTATATTTATCATGTAACGTCATGAATTAAACTATTAAGTTAATGAGATGTGATTATTAAGTTAATGAGTGTAATTAGAATATCCTTTCATCTTCTGATTGTTGATAGTTTATGTAAGGATTTTGTAAGGTAAATAATGGCAACTTCTGTTAATAATCGCTTTAACAGTTAAATGATTTCCTGAAAGGATTTAAATTGTTTCAGTTATAATTATTTTACATCTCTGAAGAAAATTTATCGAATATTCTTGGAAGTAATTTAAAATTAGTTCTAATTAAATCACTTTTCACATGGATTTTGATATTTACGAAAATACGGCGAGAAATAGTGGTGTAATAGAACATAAATTTAAATTTGAAAATAAAAAAGAGTGTTTGGTATTCATTTATAATATAAGCACATTTCCATGAGATGTAAATGGTGTATTTTTAATTCCTCTTGAATGTAATTAAAAATAATTTAACTATATACGTATAGTGTATATGCATGAGGAATAACAATTGCAAATTAATCAAAAAATTTTACTTGTTTGAAACGTTTACATATTTAAAAAGTGTAACGCAACTATTAATTTATTTGGTAAGAATTTTTGGCTTAATTTACAATTAAGTTAAGCAAAATTGTATAAAAAAAGTTAACATATTTTTATTCGCATATCTGTATAGTAGCGCACATTTCAAATTATGTATGAGAAAAGATTTGTATTGCATGTGTATGGTAACTTTCTGAATTTTATACACAAAGAAAGATTTTTTTTTAAATTGAGAAACAAGCACTTTTTTTAACTACTCATATATGCCGAGTAATAAGATTTATTCTCCCCTTTATACTTCTTCCTAAAAGTTGTTCACTGGATCACTTGCACAGAAACAATACGGGATGCAATTCCAGATAAAACAAACACCGAAAGAGATTATAACTCAAATGTAAGTGCTTTTGCAGCAATGCTCCTCCTAGAACCAAGCAGGCTATTCTTTGAAGACTATTCGCTTAAATGGGATAGCTATTCCAGGCAATGTAGAGTTTTTCATTGCTATCAAAGCTATGAACTGAAAAAATAGTTAAAGAAAATAAGTTTACTGAATACGATTGTTTCGCATAGTGATAAAATGTGAGGGTAGAAATGGCAAATATCTCGTTGGGTAGGCAATTGAACATTAAAAACAATCCCCAACGGTAAAATTCATTCTAAAGATGGCAAAAATATCCTGTTATACGAAAGTGAGAAAACGAAACGCAAATATAAAATGTAGGTCAAAAATATATTTACAAACATTTTTGCGCTTTTTTCTTTAAAAAATTTATTTTTATTTTTAAAAAGAATCCGGACAAGATATTTCACATAGTTGAATCTAAAAAAAGGGGGAAAAAAAGAAACAAATGAAAGAAAATGTACTTGAATGCTGAATTTTTAAACGCATTTAGTGTTATATTATTAGTAAATTTACTTTTAACTCTAGTTAAAAGAAATCGTGTGTTAATCCTGTAAACGCCCACTTTGTCATCAACCAATATCATTTTCTTCACTGTAATGTATTAAGTGAAGAATGTAAAAGAAAATGGGCATTTTAATAATCCCTTTGCAAATACAAACATCCCAAAATATTACGTCAATAAAATAACAAAACTTTTGTAAGATGATAAGAAAAGAAATAACTATGTGCATTATTTACAATCACTGGTCACTTTTCCGCGAAACTTTTTTTTTTGTTTTACCACCTATTCCTTGTAGTTAAGTGGATTTTTTGTTCGTATTTCTTTCTTCCTGCTTCTTTCACTGGATTTTCAATACATTATGCAGCACTTCTTAAACTGTGGGGCACTAACCCCTAGGGGCGCATGATGACCCTAGGAGGGGGGCGCGAGCATATTGAGAAAAGCTGAAAACAAAAATATATTTTAAAAAATTATTAATTTATTGAAAGAAAACAAACAAAATACATTCAGACATAATAAAAAATTAAAAAACAACAACATTTACACTAATATAATATACATATAAACGTATCAGTATTGCACAATATATTTTATCATTAATTTAGCAATACTTGGTTAAGAACAAATTTAATAATTACCATTGACCCAACGGGCTAGTCATATATAAAATTATATGCAAAAATTAGGACTTATATTGATAATTTGTACTGTTTAAAATTAATTCCTTAATTGCTGTTTAAAAGTTACGTGATTCGCACCCCAATGCCACCTTTTTCCACGTAGGCACGTGCATGTGATGTATTGGGGGTGGGGAAAGAAAAGGAATAAATAAGCAAATCGTCTGAAATAAGTAAATCCTTTGCAAACAATGTCAATATCCTTTTATTGCATTCTAAAACCTTCGGAATAAATTTATGGATAGGAGTGATCAGAAAAGATCGTATTTTGGACAGACGTATATATACGTGCGGGCAATTTACGCACTGGTTGAGCAAGACATTTATATACGCCAGTGACACTTAAGAGGTTAAAGTCGTATGGTAGCTTTAGCATCTAAGTATCGTATTTTCAAATTCAATACATTGTTATTGAATGGAGGGGTTGCGATGGAAATTATGGTTAAATATTGGGTCGCGAGTATTGAAAGTTTGAGAGAAGCACTGCGTTATGCTTTTAATTTTAACGCTAATTTTTGGACGAAAGTACGCCTTCATGTTTATTTCTCGTTATAACTGGATTCGTCATAGGAAAAGCAGAATACCTTCAAAAATTATTTTATTATGAGCGGAATGCAAACTCTCAAAATAAAGTAAAATCCAGAAACAAGAAAATAATTAACCAGATGTTATCCCTCTACATCTGATAATATCATCAAACCAACAGTATTCAGAATCTAGTTAACTATATATGTTCAAAAATACTGCATTTTTAAATTAAATTTCTGATCTTGGTAAAAGAAGAACGAAACTCTTACAGCTTGCACCAAAACTCAGAGCTGTTAAGAGTTTTATACACACATACCCAAAAAAAAGGTTATATACTTTTGCACTTTCGGAATCACTTCTTAGACAAGCTTTTATTCCTAATTAACATTTTTTTAAACCTTTTCTTTTTTTACAGTTCAACTTTAATTATCTTTTTTTGGCTCATAAAAGGGCATTAACCATATTACATTTTCACAAATCAGAGTATGTATTTCTATATCGTCTCTTCAATTTTCTTTCACCCATCATCACTAATCCTTTACAAATAGCAAAGCTGACACCCAAATATCCAACATCTCATTTAAGAACATCAAATGACATATAATTCGAGATATGATATTGAGGGTCATTTTACGACCCCTACTGGAGTCAGCCATTCAACTATATGACTATGCGGTGGTAATTATGGGGAAAATAGTTTAAATTTTACATAGCAAAATTATTTATTGCTTCATACATATTTAACGTAATGAATTTCGCGTAACAATATTTTAAATCACAACAAGAAGCCCTATAATGCTTACACTCTCAGCTTTTCTTATGAGTCTCTTCTTCGTTGTTTGTTTTTATAATGTCAACATTTGTAATTTTTTTTTTAATTTTATACTTTAAAACATTAATATATATATGTGTGTGTGTAGAGAGAGTGAGATAGTAAAAGAGGGAGAGATAAGGTTGGATAAATAAGTATTCTGAAATTTTTTCTCTTTTGTATGATGACCAGTTTTAGCACATTTTAATTTATAAGAATTGAAAAAAAAATATTTAATTGAATTTAAGGAGGGAATAAATAAAAACACAATCACATTATATTAAAAATGCAACATCAAGGAAAGTTAAGTATCAAAAAAAAGCAAACAGAGAGAAATAACAACGAAAAATTAGTAATTCTTGTTTTGAAATCTTACTGACACAGAGCTAGTTCAATAGGTTGCAAGATCAACACACACACACGAAGCAACACGTATATTTACATAGTCAATGAGTGCACCTGAGGAGATATGGCAACTATCATCGACTATTATGCCACAATTCATCTTCCATTGACAATGATTGGGGCATGAAACCTAAATTAAATCATGTCTAAAACGTGTTTTCTTTTTGAGAAATGATTTATTGAGAATATGGCCAAAGAAGTATTTGCACATCTTGCATCAGGGTATGTTGGTTGATTCTTGCTCTATGCTGTCGGGCATTAACCTTCGGGTAAAGGAATATGGTTATTCCCCTTCAGCTATTAGTGGCATGTTACCGGTCACAATACAACATCCCTGAATGCACACCAAAAGTCATATGCTATTTTTCACAATGCCTCATACCATGATAAACTGTTGTGATGCCACGATGAATCTTCACAGTCGTACTGGATTGAACCTGTCTTTACATGGAATCTTACTGGTAAATGATGACTATTATTGGACACATGTAAGTTTGACTCGTCGGAGAACAAGAGCGTGCTCATTCAACCATCTACGTTGCCTTAAATAGGGCATCATTGCCAATGAAGCCGCTCCTTTCAGTGGTGACATCGGTAAACTTCTTAATAGACGCCATGAGTGCCGGCTACTAGCAATCAATCGACGGGTAAGGATTGACTCAATATGGGGACAAGAATGGGATCCTTCACATCTTAACCCTTCACTAGGCACGCTTCAAGAAGTTCCATCCATAGGCGCGTGGCATCTCAGATGCATTACCTCATACTTACTTTTGAATAATATTTAATCATTTTATTGGGGAGATTTGACGTTAAAACATTATGCTTTATATAAAATATTGATATGGTGCAGTGTTTGTTACTGAAACTATTAATGTCCCTGTTATCTATAGCATTACACAACTATCGAAACAACGGGTAGTTGCTGCAGTAATAGATAACAGATAGAATTACTTATCTACCTGTAGCAGCCAAGCATTCAATGATCATTAGGGATTAAATGATACAAAACGAAGGGACTATGATGTGTTAAAGGGGAGGGAGAGTAAAACAAGAATATTCTCCCCAAAAGTATAAAATTTAGGTTCACATATCAA
This sequence comes from Trichonephila inaurata madagascariensis, assembly GCA_019973955.1. Classification (NCBI taxonomy): domain Eukaryota; kingdom Metazoa; phylum Arthropoda; class Arachnida; order Araneae; family Nephilidae; genus Trichonephila; species Trichonephila inaurata. The sequence goes on from BMAV01013144.1 coordinate 46,957, forward strand.
TTCAAATATTAAAGCTTAAACCACTTTTTTAATAAATTATTTTAGCACAAACTTAAACCCCAAACCCGTTAGGTGCATGCATATACTACATATGTCGTAATATTATATTTAAAATATAATCAGCATTTTTTCCCCTTTTACTTGGTGTTGTGTCTCTTGGTTCTTCGTCTTGAGAAAGGCGCTGTACATCAGATATTTATTCAATCCTGAGGTGTAATGAACGGGCATGGGAATATTACTCTCAGACTGGCTTCACGCATAATGCCTTCTTATGATATCTCTCAATTACATCTCTGTTCTCAGCAGAAAACGTATTTTAAATAAGTTGCAAAATCCTTTTTTAACTATTTTAGTATTGATTTGAAAACTACAATATACGTTACAGAAAAACATGAAAGAATTAGAATTAAATTAAAAATTATATACGTTGTTGCTCGCATGATATCTATCAGATTTAAGGGGCCCTGCAACCCGAAATATAAAATAATCGAAAATGTCTTCAGCACTGAAGCCGAGGGCATGTGAAAAAAGACAGATAGGAGAAGGAGGTACATGTTCCCGCTCATCATATAGGGGCAGTGCCAATTTTTTTTTCAATCTCAGAGATTCATGCGCGTAATGTAGATTTACAAAATGGTTGTAGAAATAACTAGAAAGGCTACTACCGCTTTTTGGTGAATGTGTCGATTTATGGGTGCTTGCATCCCTCTGTCCACACCATCAACTCTCAAGATCTTGCACTTACATGAGTCTAGCAGGTGTAAGCTAAAATTCGACTTATGGACCATTCTGATTTTCTCAATTCAATCACCAAATCCCAAGTTAAATTCTCTTTTTGCGGGAAATGCCTGCGTTAGCTGTGACTTGTCATTTTTCGTCATTATAAGTGTCCTCTCTGACAAGAAAAAAATGGCCACAATGATTTCCTTAGAAAAAATAATGGCGTGGATGTTGTCCTTTCCGTAGGTTCCTTTTTCATATCTTGCTAAGTGTGTGTCACAGTATTTAAGATTATCTGAATTACTCCAAAAAAGAAGCCTGGCTTGGAATTTTCAAACTTTTATTCATAAGAATACATATTGTTACAAGTTCAAAGTTACATAGTGCAGCTAAGGTAATGGCTATTCAAAATAGTATTATAACCGTATTAAACTCTGTAATAATTAATACTTGAACATAATAACTATATTTTATAAAGATATAAAAAATAAGACACTATTTAATAAATTTTTGAAGCATATAGTTTTCTTAAATCATCTCGTTACCTTAACTTAAGGGTTCAAACTATCAATTGCAAAACTATTTCAGTTGCAAACTATCTTTCAAATACGACTCAAACTTTTATCCCAAAACATTAAATATATATAGCTGGATACTACAGTCAATTATTACCATTCAAATAAATCTGAACTCTATTTTCATGCTTGAACAACCGAAGGTTGTACCAAACATATTTGATTTTGATATTAGTATTGCGTAAAAAAATGAAGAGAAACATCTCATGACTATATAATTTAGAAGCATCGAAATATATTTGAGGTTACTAATACATATCTGTAAAAAAATCACTACTAATTTTTTTTTTTTTAATTAAAACACTACAAATCTGATAATGGAAAATTTTAGTTTTGGAAAATTAAATGTATTTTTTTTAAAAAATGTGTACTGATTAATGGTTTATATAATCTTCTTTAAAAATTCAATTTGAAATTTATATTACTTTAATTATATATATATATATGTGTGTGTGTATTTAATTGAGTTTTATAAATGAATATTATCTAATCATAGTTAATTGGAAAATTAATCTCAAAATGACGATTAAGGATCATTAATGCATAACAGAATTCATTAGTTTAAAATTTATGTCTTTTAATCTCTAAGTAAGAAGACTTAATAAAGAAATATGGATAAAATAATTATATCCTTCTTCTAGCTCGAAGAATATATGTTCTGGTTTATTTCTCCTTTCTTATGTAAAAAAAAAGCTTTATCTGTACTTGTATTGACTTGAACATTTTGCTCTCATAAGAAATGAGAGAGTAAATAACTGTTGCATTTATTAAGCACAATATTTCTTTTTAACTTGACTTTTATTACATATATATATATATATATAAATATGTGTGCGCGAGATATGTGAATGTTTTTTACTCTAACGCATCATCTTTATTTCTGATAAAAAAAATTAATCCTTTCATCTAAATTGTTTTAAAATTTCACTTATTTTAAAGATTTTTTCTTTTATTATATTTTTATAATGTATGTTTTCATAATAACTTAAATTCAGTGAATGAAATAAATGAATTTCGCATAAATTTGAAATTATAACTCAGTTATATACAAAATTTTGTGTACTTTAAGATTGCTATATAAAGAAAACAATTGTTCAATGCCTTTCCTGAAGTTTATAGATACAAAATTGCTTTTTTTATGATCATTTTGCTTGATGGTTTGAACTTTTCTTTACAAAAGAAAAAAATTATATATACATACATTTCATTTGAATATTTTACTTCTCTTATCATTTATGGTGTAAAAAATGTATCCAAGGTATTTAAATGTTCTTAAATAAATTTACTGTAGTTAGGGAGAAATCTATATTACACCATTAATCTTAATATTAGCTTCATCAAGCTTAAAATAACTATCTTCCTACTAACTGAATTATTTTGTCAGACTTATCAATATCCTCAAGGTACGGTACTTCGTAATTCTTTTACTAGAACTGTGTACTAGTTGAACACAAAAAGCTAAACTTATGATATATATATTTTTTCTTTTCATTTTTAATAGTGATAAAAATTTAGAAATTGCGGTTTTGAATGTACAGTATCCTCAATTTTTTCATCATACTTTTTCATTAGATAATGTGATTCACATTTTTTCAAAATATATAAATTATAAATAAGCACATGGCTTTCAAACCGATTCTACGTTATCCCAGACTTTCGTCCACTTAGGTTGTTTAATCCATGTATGTGACATAAAATGTGCATGTACGAGAAGAATGCATTTAATCCATGATCACTCGTACGAAAAAAAATGACCGAAATTTCTATCGCAGGGTATCTCATACCCAAGGAGTGTTACATTCTATTTTTCCAGTAAAATTTGTATACAAAGGGTAAAAAAGAAGAAACGTAGGAAATACAATATGCTTATTATACTTTTCACTAGTTTTTCTGTTCTTTTTGTAACGCCATTTAGTACATTCTGTATACACTTCGTCGCGAGTGGGTGCGAAGTTTTCACTGGATCTTTTTTTTTAAATTTTCTAGAAGCATTGCTTGCTGATTTCTACATTCTTTACATTTTTCTGTAAATAGAAATCCAGAACACTTCAGAAATCAGCGTCTGGTTCAATGCTTAGTAGATGGTTTCTGAGTACTTAACAAAATAATTTGAGTATTCATCAGCGCAACGTTCAAAAACACAAAAATATTGTCATAGGACAACAATTACATTTTCTAGTCATTGGATATGATGTGGTCATTGTATCAATAACGATAATTGCTCCCTCAGTTAAATTAAGGAATTATTATTTCAGATTTCAATGGATACTTATTGGATAATACTGCAGATGAATCCATTGTATTACCATTATGTATTGGTGAAAGTAGAAGACAATTCCAATTTTTCTTGGGTGTATATGAAGCAATTGTTGTATGTTTTTAAAACTAAACATACAAGAGTTAACTTCTCCATTCCTTAAGTTCAAAAATTTTGGAATTCCTTTTTTATTTTATCTTATTGTTCCAGCACTAGATTCTTTTCTTTTCAAAAGTTCATCTGGAAGTGGATAAGATGTGCACCAGTTGTTTCCTTTAAAATTGCGTTCTTCCCAAATGTTTTTGTGTCTCTGCAAATAAAGCATTTATTTTCAACAGTGGCTCCCTCTTCTAAATCTGGATAGATTTTAATAGAAGAGTCATACTTGCTATTATACTATTCATCATTTGATTCTTCCTCATCATCACCGCAAAGAAACTGTCTTCATCCACAAATATTGTTGTACTACATCTATTAAATGTTGTATCTATTAAATTGCTTAACTATCACATTTTTTCATCATAACTACAATAATGCCCCATAGCATAAGAAAGATATAAAAGGTACTCATGCATTCAGAACTGCAACGACGATTCACTAACCCGAAGAGGCTGTAACCAAAAATACATATTTAGAATTTACCTGCAAGCTATGGCCCTTCAAAGGATATGATCTTAAAGTCAGCTATACGAAAAACTCTCCATTTTCCAAAAAAGGTTTAGAAGGAGCGTTGATAAAAGTTAGAAGTTGAGTATGACATACCCTAAGTGCCGGGTTAAAAATCGTTGAGATTTGACTAAAACAATGATTTTGGTGTTAAATTGTTTCTTGAAATTTTAGAGAAAAATATTTTAAAATATCATTACTTAAAATGTATGCTGTCAAATAAAATATACTTAGTTATATCCAATATCAAACGTTACGTATATTATAATATAAAATAAATTAGCAACTATATAAACATAATAAAACATTAGAAATTCAAATGGAAACTTGCTTATTTTGGAATTTAGGAAATCAAAAAAATAATAAAAAATCTGACTTGTATCGCTATTATAGTTGAAATTATCTTTATATATATATATATATATATATATATATATATATATATATATATATACTTCCATAAAATTTAGAGTCTAAATACACTTTCAATCAATAAAAAGTGCATAATAATCACATTACAAACATATAATCTATATAATACTTAAATTATTCCCCCAAACGTAATATATAATTATTGTATAAATTATTCTTTGAAAATAATTTAAGTGATGGTAGTCCTTATGTCTAACCTTGAAAAGCTTAATATATTATAGATTACAGAGAAGCAATACAACTTTCAAGCATTAGAATATAGAACAGCAATTCTCAAACTTTTTTGTTACAGTACACTCCTAACAATTTCAATTTTTGGCGGCACATGAACAATACAATAAGTTTAAAAGACTTTTACTTGTCTATAATGCACTTCCATCTATCCATGAAAGAGTAATTTAAATAAACCCTGAATACCCTTAGTTTATTTCTATAAAATAGCTGAATTGAAGTGGTTCCGAGTTTTATATATATTTTTTAAGAGTACAATTAATAAACTTAAGCAAATTTGACGACACAACAAAGTGCCGGGGCACATTGGTTGTCAATCAACGATATAGAAATGAAGCAGAACTATTTGAACGAATGAGGATTTTTACACTTATAAAACTAAATTAGTATGACATTAACAATATTATACATTAAATATCCTAATACATTCAAATTTCTCCTATTAAGTTTCAATTTTCATTCATACGATATGGTTTCCAAGATTAAAAAAAGTAGGGGAACTCAATAAAAACTCGAATTACAATTTATCACACGAGGTTTTATATTATTACTATTTATCGATAATTTGATTTGTTTTTTATTTGCCTTAAACTGGAACTATCAATTATGAATACTTTTTTCAATTCCAAGAACTGAAATTGGATACCATAATGTTTATGAGAATTTATATCCACTACTTTCGAATTCTCAACCAAGTATCTTTCCTTTCTTGTATCCGTGGACAAAAATAATTCAACGAATGAGTGTCAGATGAGTCATATTTTTTCATTATGAATGTCGTAAAGCTGGCATTACATGTTATTAGAAAAGTTACCAGCTAACTGCCATGAATTTTCCCCGAAACTTGAAAACAAATTTATAGGTGGTGTTTCAGACGGATTTCAAGAAAGAGAAATTGTTTCTGTTGTCGAAGAAAATTGCAAGATGAATCGCGGAAACTTAAATGTAATTCAGTGTTACATCGTTTTAATTTGTGAAAAATTTTAAAAAGCTATTTACGGAGTAGGATTGAATTAAATTGCTAATTGTTTTATTTCTAATGTTTTAAAAAATAAAGAAAACACACACACACACATATATATATATATATATACATAATTGCTTTTTAAAAGTAAAAAACCAATAAATAAATTGTTGATGTCTGGCAAATTAAAAATAGTATATATATATATATATACATAATTGCTTTTTAAAAGTAAAAAAACCTTTAAAAAAATTTTAGTTTTTTTTAAATTTAAATATATATATATATATATATATATGTGTGTGTGTGTGTGTGTATTAAAAAAATATTATATATTAATGTTTTTCCATGAACTTAAAGGATCTGTTAAGAAAAAGGGAAAACAAAAATATTGTTACATTTTAATATTTAGATTCCACACAATTCAATATATATAAATAAAACTATAAATAAAAACTAAATAAATTAAAATGACTACTTTTATTGCTTAACGAGTTATTCTGGTAATAAATTAAGTTAAGTTTGTAACTTTTAATTTATTTTTTTTACAACAGTACCTGGTAAATTTATTCATAAGCACTTTTAGTAGTTAATGCAGTATAATGCTTGTACTACATTAAGTACACCATTAATGATTTATAGAAAATTGTTAAAAGTACCAAAATATCATTACTGAATATAATATTCAAAACATTGAGAAAAATATTTACTTTGCTGAAATAAATGGTTCTTTTAATAAGGATGCTTTATACATATTAATACTGAAAATGTCAAGGTTGTTCTGAACTAAGCAATTTTGATATAATTAAAGTTATGTTGATTAGATGAAAAAAAAAGTTAGTAATCTCTTAAGATTCGACGCTTCTCATTTCCTATGGTGAAATCCAATCCGTGTAAACATCTTGAGATTAGAATATATAGAATGGTTTGAAGGCACAAGTGAGTTTAAACAGATGATAAAATATCATTAACTAAAATTGAAACCTATTGATCAAAGACAATACATTTAAGTTATATGCTTATTTTCAGTGCAATTATATAGAAGTTATATTTTTTGTTGTTAACTAGTAATGCTAAACTCATAAATAAATTTTTGTTCCCAAAGATGATTGATATTCACAATATCTATTGGAAGGAAAAAACATTTTTTTAATTTCAAATGTAAATTATTAACTACAGGAGTCGTGAGATTTATTGATTGATTGCTTATCATTCTCACATTGAAGCAAAGTAAGGACTATTAGCAGAATGCTCAAGAGTCTAAGGTAACTGTAACCGAAACAGTTAAGGACTACAAACTGACTCTTTGGAGGCACACAACCCTGCTCTTGGCATATAGTGATTAAATATCCATTTTTTACTTCAGGAGAAAAGTTTTAAAAGACTTGGTTTGAACAGAAGGATTACATATTGACAAGCACATCTATCTATGTGAAAGAGCAAAGAAAGAAAGAAAAAACAAATCTAATGAAACAAATGTGCCCATAGACTTCTACAGAAAGGAATTAGTTAAAGAGTATTTTGTATGGTTGTGAGAACTGGACCTATAACTGGGAAATCTAATTTCAAAATATATATTAATTATTTGACATTATTAGAACAGCGAAGTGATGATTTTTTTATTATTTTTAAACGACGATAAACTCAGAATGGATCTACTGTTTCAAGATAGTAAATGCAGCGTTCGACGAGTTAAATTTGTACAAGATTCGTTTAGCGCAGCCACATAAATTTTTACATGTAAATGTGTATGTACATTTATATTTAAATAATATTACACATTTATTAAACAACTAAGATGAAAAGTGTTATTCTTATTTGCGTTCTAAGAGTTTGAGCATAGAACTGTATTTTTTGTAGAAACCATTACTATTTTTGTTACATATTTAAAATTTAAACATTGAATTAATGATTTATAAGTATTTCAGTTGAAGAAAAAATAAACATCACTCGTACATTACTTAAAATAGACATATATAAAAAAAAACATGTGATTCATTTTCTTAAATAGCATGAATTAAAAATGAATTTTTAATTTTTTTTTTTTTTGAATTTTTTAATTGAAATTCAGTATCATAATTGTTATGATTGGGAAAAATAATTTTTAGTGTATCTGTTATCATTCAAATATATTTCTACTTGCAATGAATTTAACTGTCAGGAATGCCTTAGTAAAAAAAAATAATAATTATAACACACACTGTGTTTTTCGCTTGCAGAAATGAATCTTTTTAATCTTTATAATCTTTTTTAAAGCTGTAGATTAATGCTTTACTGTTTTTGTTTGTTTGTTTTATTTTAATGGAGAAAATAGTTGAAAATGAGAACGGCTTACTTAGTTTTTTAAGCCGTGATAAGTTAGCGAAAAATTTAAATTAATTTAATTGAGATTTTTTATCTTTTAATAAGTATATTCTTCATATTAATTAGGAATACTTACATTTATATGTGTTTTATAAATACCATTCCTTTAATGCACTTTTTATTATTGTATTTGGAATTAATTATCATGTTATTATTTCTACATAAACCTTACTAAAAGTGTATAACAGCTTTTGAATATTTTAATCAAATAAGATAACTATGCCAATAGCGTTCTCGTGCAATCCCTGAAATTTCTGGTGCTAGCTCGGAATTATCCTGAATATTAAAAAAAATAATAATATCTACATCATTAAGGCGATTGATATGTAAATATTTATAATTACGGTGAAGAAAAAATACACAAATGCATAAAACATATAAAATAACTTTATATATTATAAATAAAGTATTTTTACTCAGATTTAATTAATCAATTTTTCAAAAATTATAAGTATATTTTAAATATGTCTTGTTCTATCTTATGTATGTGAATTCAATTTTAAAAAATTGCAAAATTATAATTAAGAAAAGATTACAATTTTGTATACATTCCAAACAACTCAGATGGTAGTGAAATATTTGATTATCTTAAATAGTTAGTAAATTTTTAGACGCAGAATATAATAAATTTCTTTAATATTTTTTTAATACTATTTATTTTATAACTTTCTTTATTGACTAAACAATAGTTATATATTGCAAATAATTAAAACTGGTACATACCGGAAAAGGAGATTCCGTTTCCACCTAACGGCTAACCAACCTCCATTGTATAAATTATACATCTATTCATATTGCTCAAAAACTGTAACTTTTTAAAAGTGTAATTTACATGTATTATGTAGTTCTATTACTCTTTTTTAATGTATTTTGATCAGGAAAAAAATTAATTTCAAGTCTTCAGCTCCACATTTTCATTTGTACTTCAATTTAGTGCCTCTACAAAAATACAATGTTCTTAATCCCTTTTTCCTCTAAATTGCACTGAATTTTTATTCCGTCTGCATTTCTGCAACTTGAAAGATACATAATTGTCCATGAGTAAATATTGTTTCATTCGATGTTATTCGCAGATATTCGGTCTTCGGACAAACTCTTAACTTCAACCTTTCTGTCTATCGAACCATCTTTTGTCGAAATGGCTGCAGCTAATTCATTTCCTGACGGCTTAAAACTCTAGGATGATATTTAAGGCTTCTGTAAAGACTCAGATTATAGTTTTGATCTTGGTTTTTACTTTGATTTTCAAACAAAGCTCTATATTTTTCTGCATATGGATTTTTATTCAAAAATCGCAGTGAAATTCGCAATACAAATTCACATTTAACTATTTTTGCACTTTCATGCAAAGCCTAACCATCCTCATTAATGTAAATTTATCCAAATTGTGTTTATGTATAAACAAATTTATTACAACATCACGATTTTTTTTATATAAATGTACAGATATATTTACTAGTAATGAATATGTTTTTCTAAGAAAAATAAAATAAAACAATCTTATACGGCTTTGTGTTCAATGGTAAGTAATTAAATGAACATTAAGCAAATCCAGGTCAAAGTACCTCTTGATATCTGGAAGATTAAGCGCCACTTTTCTTTCGATGCTTTAATGGAACAAATAAAGTAAGTTGAAGGAGGAAAGAAAAGAAAAAAAAAAGGATTGGTTGAGTTCTTTAAGCCTCTTTTGTCGAAAAATCAATTCTGCATCGTTTGAGTCACCAGAAGCGCTACGCGAAATAAAGGCTTTCCTGTTAAAGGAGCTGTTGAGTATTTGATCTCTAAATTCACGAAATGTAATTTTGGCAATTACATATATATATATAATATGATGTGCTGTATAGAGACTATTTTCTAGGATATTCCGTTTACTTTTTAAAAAATCAAATGAACTGTTAAAAGTTACAGAATTAAAAATAAAATGGTTCTTGAGTAATAAATTAAATTTATAATTCCATTATGACAATTGGGTTTGAATACATTTCCTACAAAGGAATTTAACATTTTAATATGTTTCGCTTTAATAAAATTATTTGGAAATATGTAATATGTATAAGGAATATATGTAAAAAAAAGAGTTTGCATATTTCGTTAACAAATATAATGTGATAATAGTTTCATTCCTTATTTTACAGAATTCAATCAAGTATTCAATTGTGTGGAATTTTGGTTTTATTCTTTAAAATATTTTGATCTCAGAAACATTTTTTCCCCCCATTTTGATCAATCTGAAGTTGTTTCCGTAAAAATAAAAAAAAAATTGTAAAAAAATTATAACAGTACATAAATTATATCTAAAATATCTAGAAAACTTATCCTTTGAAAAAATGCACAAAAATTCTAAGCATTTGTTTGTTTTAAATAAGTTAAGTTTAATGCTAGTTTGGTAAATTATAGTATTTTCAATTCCATGTTTAGTAAGAAATGATATTGTAAAGCATTCTTTATTACTCTTTCAAAAAAAATTCAGTATTTTTAATTTAAAAATTGTATGCATTATTTATAATATGCACAACAATCTTCATACAAATGCTTTTTCATTTACAGCGACATTACGAATAAAAGCAGAGACGGTGAATTTTCCAGTAAACTGAGGCTTATTATCCTAAAATCGTATGACTTCTGTGAAAGACTCTCCTGATTGGTGCAAAGTTATCACATGAGGTGACTTACAAAACCATTGCACATTTAAAGTTACGGTTAAATCCTCTTCGTCGAGTAACTAATAGTTGATTAATATGCCTGAAGTCCTGTTGAGCTCAGGAGCATTATCAATTAAAAAGCCCTCAAGAGAAAATTAACACGAGTTATTACATCCACACACACGCCCACGCTCACACTCACACTCTCTCATGTATATATGTATATAGTTAATATTATCTACTATAGAGACATGCATCATTAGAATACTGAGAATAAAACAGACAAAAACATAAAACAGATATTAGAATTTATAAGAAATATTAGAATTTAAAATATATATATATACCGCTGCTGCAGTATTATAAACATTACACCGCATCCCCCACCCCACCTCGGGAGACAATAACCGCAAATATATATTTCATATAATATAACATATATTTCTACTTAACTAAAGAATGGGCTTGTTATAAATTTCAAGTTTGTATTACAGGATTAAATCTCACACGCCCAAACTCTCAATGGATTTCCACAAATTTATAGTAAGTAATGGCTTGCTTTTAATTTTTATGTGAAATAATACACAATTTACAGAACATTTTACTAAAATTAATAATTTTTGTAAGTTATTTTTAAATAATTATAAATTTTGATCAAGAAAAAATAAACTTTAATATTCCAATATTTAATAATTACCTTTTCCAAACTAAACATTTTAAAAATTATCTCGATTGATATTATGTTTCTATATGATTGAAACATAATTAGTGATGAGACTGGAATTACAATTAATCGCGTAAAATGCTTTTATGTTACAAGGCTGACTTGACATTATTCCAAAACTGGGACTACGGATCTCAAAAAGTGTCAGCAGAAATCAGATGGAGTAACAATGATTAAATTCTTTGTCCGGAAAGTTGGAATCCAATTTCGCTGTCTTTTTCATATCCGTAAACGCAGTATGGTGTCGTTACGGAGTGTAAGGTGAGATATTTCCTCTTAGTTTGACTCTCTCGATGCTGGAGTTCTCCGAAAAGTGACAAGAAATCGTAAGATATTGCCGAAACTTGTAAGTGAATTCCTGAGAGGGTGTTTCAAAATGAATGCAAGGGCCGGTTTTCGTCTTCAAACAAAATTGCACCTATTTTTTGTGTGGAATTCATGTAAGTGCACTCGGTGTCACGGTACCTTTTGTATAACAATGAAAAAGTTGCTTACAAAGTGAAACTATTGATTTCTATCTAAGTATTTTGGTCTGAAAATGTTTCTACAAATATAAACTCAGAAAATAAAAATCTTGCTAAATAAATGTTGCAATATATACAATATAATCGTATTCGATATATATAACAAAGAATAATTTAAATTATTAGTTTGGCTTGTTCGTTTAAGATTACAGTTAAATTTACCTCTCGGGAAATTTAAAAGTTGTCTTATTTTCTTAAATTTCTTGCTGTATCAACTTTCAGTAGATTTCCCAGTGATTTATTTTTATTTTTTATAATATTAATACTTTTTTTTATTTTTTGTAATATTACTTCTTTTTTTTTATTTTTTGTATTATTAGTTCTTTTAAAAAATAACGCAATCCCTGATACATCAATGTATAAGATGAAGCAGTTTTAAAAATCTCGCTTGTGGTTTCTAAAATCATAGTTTTTGTCATATATATTTAAGAATAAAATAAAAGATACAAAATAATATCCTACTAAGAATGAAGATTAAAAGAATTTCCAAGAATCTAAAACAAGGAGCAATTAAAAATGTAAAGAAAGAATAAGAGACACACACACACATTTTTTTTCGACTAGAATTGATAACTATTACAATTTCTAAAGCTGTCAATGATTTAGGACACAACCTTGAAATAGGGTTATATACATGTATCGCAAGAGTACCAAAATCATGTTTTACGAAAACTTACACGAGTATTTAAGTAGACATAGTATTGATTATCCACAAATAAAAGAGCATTTGAAAAATACAAAAAAATTTACAAATTTTACAGTTTTAGTTACATGATTTTATGTATTTTTTATTCAGTTCTGTTTGAATATCTTTACTTATTACTTATGTTTCGTTCTATCAATCCTTAAACATTCTTAGGCAATCTATGGGTTATGATTCATATATCATTAATTCATATA
>BMAV01013144.1:63756-86860 GCA_019973955.1 Trichonephila inaurata madagascariensis
AAGAAAATCTACTCACCCTCTCTGTCCTCACTAAATGTATAGAGCTATTTGACTTACTGACTTGAAATATGGTAAGCATGTTTCCCTCATAAAGTAGAGTAGTAAAAAGCAGATTTTTTGCGAAAATTGACTCCCAATGGAGGCCACGGAGACATCGCAGATAAGAATTTCCGTCCTTCATTTGTTAGACTCACTTACTTTGACACTTGACAGCCATGTTTCTTGTGTTGAAATCTTCTAAGAAGGAAAAATGAAATCCTCTAAGCTAGGTAAAATTATATTTGCTTTAACCTATATTTATATATTGACTGACAGATGATCTTGGGAAAATGCCTTGTTCTTCAACTTGATTTTTTAAACATCTTTTTTTTAAAGCATTCTTTTGTTAGATTTTAATTTACAGAATTTACTTAACTTTATTAAAAAATAATTAAATGTTTACCTGATTAAAATTTATTTATCCTTTTTATCGTGAAAAAGTGTAATATATATTTTTTTTTAATAAAAGAAAAGTTTCTACTTCAATATTTAAGATATCACTCTTAAACAGGAGTTTCACATTTTATCTATTTTTCTTATCTATTAAAATTTTTTTCCAAGAAATAAACGTTATTGTTATGTATAGTTCATCCATACTATGCATCATAAACCATATTTCATAGGTAGGGAGCTTATTTTCAATATAGTAATCATTGTAACACGCTATTAAATAAAATAAAAGTTATTGTAGTTAATAATTACTCAATGTTAATTTTATGGAAATGGAAATAAATATATAGCAAATATAACAAAGAAAATATAATAGCGTTCATATATTATGTTGAATTCTCTTTGTTTTTAAAGTTAATTATTAAATTCCTTTTAAGTATCAGGTTACTAATTTTCTTCAAGCGTTTGAAAAGGATTTGATAAATTAATTTCTTTTATTCGATTAATTAATGAAATAATAATTGATAACACGTTAAGACTAGTTTTTTTTAAATAATTAAAAAAATATGCTCCATTTACTTTTGTTAACAATAACAATAATACTCTCTGGTAAAATAGTTCCACTGTGCAGCATTTCTTTTCTTTGGATTATTTCAAAGAAAAATGCTGTACTTAACATTTACGGCTCCGAAAAGTGAAAATATTTCTCAAGAGTGGAACAAGTCCCCCAAGTAAAATATAAGTACCTCAAGAATAACGCCGGGCGTAAAACCACACATAGCATATTCTTTGGATAATGCTTTCTTTTGTGGAAGAAACTAACTTAAAATATTGTTTCTTTTTTTTCATGACTAACAACTCTGCCGAAAGATATGAACTAAAAAATTCATAAAAGATTTAAAAAAGAAAAAAAAAAACTGAAACTCAAATAAATTTTTTTGGGACTAAAAAATTTACCTTTTAGCACAAATGGAGAATATAGACAATAGTTGCAGACAAATGAATGTTAAAAGGAAAAGTTAGAGAACGTTGAAACATTTTCGCGTCAGAAAACTCTTTAACGCTCAGGACATGAGAACGCGAGACCAAGTCAAAATTTTCCAAAATAAAAGGCTCACGGTTGCTTAAGGGAAATTGAGTAAAATATTTTTATTAATATTTGCATGTCTGATGCTCTTATTTCTTATTAAGAGTTTCCTGGACACAAATTAAATTTTGCAAATTGGATTTGGGTGTCTCCTCAAATAAACTGGTCACTTTTCTAGTTGCGAAAAACATACATTTATTAAAGTTCCATTATTTAGCGTTTTCATCCTTATTTTCAGAGTATAAGTAATTGAAAATAAATTATAACAAAATAAACAAAAAAATGCATTTCTAAATTGTCAACAATATTTAATGTGTGATTAAAATGCATAATGTGCTCTTGCATAATGTGTGACTAAAATGCATAATGTTTATTTCTTTAGAATAATACGAAAATAATTTGTGATAAAAAAATAATTCACATTTTTAAAGATACAATCAAAATTGCACAATGTTTAGATATCTTTATAATATATTGTTGCATATAAATATTTAAGTTTTCTTGTAAACGAAATTTCTTACATGTGGTGTATATGTATTTTTCTATGTAGTTTGAATGCATATTGACAATAGTTTTATGCGAATACGTAATGTCTTTAATATTGTTGAGAAGATAGATTATAGCTAATATTATATGCATAAGACCTAACAATACCTCAAAAATTTTAGGTGTCCATATAAAGACAAGTAAGAAATATAATTATTACTGGCATTTGTTAAATTCTTTCAATCAAAAAAGAAAAAAAAAATGCGTGAATGGTACAATTTTGAACTTACTAATAATATAATTATAAATAATAGGATCTTAGTTTCTTAGTATTTATTTCCTTTTCCTTTATTGAAAATGCTAGGGATATTTCTTAATGCAATTAAATTCTTTTTTAATCAAATAAAATATGCTTATATTTGTTTTCTACGGTGCCGCCCTTAAAAAAGCATAATCAGTTAATGGCAGAAGAATTTACATTTACTAATTATGATCGGCCCTGTGTTTAATATGGTTATGCTAATTATGAGATTATGAGAAGTGCAAGTATTTTTTTTTACCCGGGTATGTTTATTTAAATATATCGTGAATACATGGAGGAAAGGAATTATGAAAAATCTTATAAGAATTATTTATCAGTTTTTTTTAATATTATTTTCATTTCTATGTACTTTATTCTCGCCATTAAAAATAATTTAGGGAACGCCAGAAATAAGTTAAATACTGTAAGACTTATGGTAATTAATATTTTTAGGGTATAATAAGTAATTTTTACATAAAAATTTCATAAAATATAATAATTTTATCGAACGTTATTGCAATTGTTTTCAGAATATGTGTTGCTAATTTATTGATTTATTCTTTCAGGACAATAATGCTTTCAAATGAAGACACCTGAATTTATTTTTTGAAAGCAATCTATTTTTTTAAGAGATTAACCGTATTATTATAAGAATTAAGAGTACGCGAATATTACGCTATAAAACTCTATGATTTCCTGTGATAGATATTTTAATATTCCATTTAATAAAATAACTTGTTGCAAATAACACTAAGTAAAAATTCCAAAATGACTCAAAGTTTATTAAAAAGATTAATTTTCTTTCTACATATTTAAGAGAATTGTTGTATTAAACTTATTTCAAACTTGGAGTAATGTAGAAAAAAATCCTGTGATCAAAAAATTAAAATAAAAAAAAAAAAAATAAAAAAAATTGCAGAAAATCTTAAAAGTTTCAAGCACATAGTAACTTAGTAAAAATATTTAAAATTGCCTTTGTATTTTTGTATGAATACTATTATCTTTCAGGTTAATTACGTTTTGTTGACCTGGGCAGAGAATATAATGTAATTTTAAATGTTAAATACAATATTTTGATTAACTCTCTTATGGGTTCTAATTCAGATAAATATATTTCTTAAATTTAAATGCTAATATTAATCTGAAAAATACTTAAAAAAATCATCATATTTTTAAAAAAATAGTACTTTCTACCTACATAACGTTGCTTAAACTAAATGAAAATGGTTTAATAATCAGCAACTTACAGGTAGGTTGTTTTTATGTATCTCGTAGAAAACCAATATATGTAGGTTGAATATGCTGTAATTATTTTACAAGTAAATATAAAAAAAAAAAATAATAGAGAAGCAAAATATTGATTTTTTTCTATCTTTTGTTAGCAACATTATACAATGTATTTAATTAGGGAAATTGTGACAAATATTTTACACTTATCATTTTTATTGTTTAATAAAATGTTTTTTGACACCTGCATATAACCTTTAATATAACCAAAGGTTACCATGATGCATTTTGATAAATGATGAAAAACACGCTTTAATTTTTTCAAAATTATACTTTTATTTCGCTAATTGCTTACAGTTTTTATAATTGCTACATTACGGAATGTTTAGAATAAAAATTCAGGAAACAATACATAATGTATTGGGTGGCTGTTGTTACAAATGACAACCATATCATACTTTTTGAAATTTTGTCCCTATATCCAATGCTAAATAAAATTGCGATCGCTGCAGGGTTTCTCAAACTGTGGGGCACGCCTCCCTAGGGGGCGTGAAAACTGTAGGAAGGGGGCACGAGCACATTAAAACGTCGAAAATAAGAGATTATATTATAATTTTTTTTTTTAATTTATTGAAAATTAGCGAACGAAATACATTCTGAAATATTAAAAAACGAAATACAAATTTATACTGATATAAAACACTTATATAATACATTGTGCAATACTGATACATTTATAATTAATTAAACAATACTAAGTTAGAAACAAGTTTAATTATTACCAGTGCCCCCATGGGCTTGTCATTCATAAAATTATAAGAAAAAATTAACACTTATCTTGATTATTTGTACAGTTTATAATTTTTCCCTCAACTTTTGACTAAAAGTAATTCGATTCGCTCCCCAATGCCACCGTTTTTTAACACGTAGGCCAGTGCATTTGGTGTATTGAGGGAGAGAAAAGTAATAAATAATCAAATCCTTTGAAATATGTAAATCCTTCTCAAACACTGTCAAGATATTATTATTGCATCCCAAAGCCTTCGGAATATCTTTATGGATAGCAGTACAGAGAAAATATCGTACTTCGCGCCCGCGCGGAAAGACGTGTATATACGTCCGGGACAGTTAACGTTTTGGCTGAGTGAGACGTTTATGTATGCCGGTGGCACTTTAGAGATCAAAGTCGTATCACAGCTTTAGCGTCAAAGTATAGTATCTTTAAATTCATCACATTATATTTATGTGCAGGGGGGGAGCGATGAAAATTATGATTGGAGTGATTATGGTCGCAGGTATTGAACCTCTGAGAAGCACTGGATGACTGTGTTGAAATTGAATCAATTGTGTAAGGATAATGGATTTTCACGTAATGCGTATGACAAACATATTCAAGAACTTAAGCTCAGTTCAATTTTTTTTTTTTTTTAAGTCAAATCTTCTTGTTATTTTTTTATGTAATTATATGAAATAAACACTTTCAAACAAAAATTCAGAAGAGTAATGAATTATTAATGCTTAAAAGCATAGCATTATTCTTGTTTCAAAGGTTACTTTTCAGAATTATTCATTTATATTTCATTAATTTCACTTTCGAATAAATTAAAAAGGAAAAAAGTTAGAAATGTGCCAAGTTTCATAAAACATTCATGATAATGTTTATACGCACTTGGTCTTAACCTGTTTTATCCCAATTTATTGCGTGGCCGCGGTAGCCGAGTGGTATAGGTATCGGATCGTAGATTGCCTTGTCAGGAGTTCGAGCCCAGTACCACTAAAGACCCGCCGTGTAGGGCAGCGATGCACGTTAAATCTGTCGAGAGCTGAAACGCCCTCCCGTTGGTGTGGTAGTTAGGAGAGGGGGGTGCCAGCTCAGGTGTTTGTCCACGTCACTTGACCATGGTTCAAAATTACGTGATCCGTCGCCCAAAGCCATCGTGTTGCTGAACATTGCGACGTTAATATTCAATCATTCAACCCAATTTATTGCTTTTTTTTTTTCAAATTTGAGTAGAATTATATTTTCTAAAGTTAGTTCAAACTAAACAAACTAAATGTAACGAAATTTGAAGAATTTATATATTTTATATGAGAAATTTGACCCATCCTATAATAGGACACTGGGATAAAGGGGATAAAATTTACACTTACATAATTTAGTCTTCTCTTCAGTGATGAAAAACGATTTTCAAATACAAATTTCTCCTTTATTTCAATAATACTTTCTTATTTATAAAATAATTCTCTTTCAATTGAATTTAACTCTAATTTTGAGGTCAAGATCCAAAGCAAGCCTGACGAAGCATTTTGTCACATTTGGCACAGTATGCTTTTATTTTCCTTTGCAGCCCTCTCTTTGACAACGACGCTGTTTTTCTCACTTTAGTAAAAAATGATCAACACTATCTGCACAGAAGTGTTCTTTTGTACCAGAATATAACAGTCGAGTTCCTAGGTCTACCTCTCGTTCTTATCACAGTTTTTTTTTCGTATAGACTGTTGTTACAGCTCTTCGAAACTCCTTCAAGTTTAAGACATCTTCTTTGTTCAGAGTTGTGAATTTTCTAGGCGTTTACCATAGTTATATTCAGTGAACGTATAAAAAGTGGCCACTACCATTTTTCCCACGATCTTTAATGGAATAGACTCCAGTCAACTAGCCATGTGACAATCCACAATAACCATATATTTGTTGTAAGAATTTATCAAATTTGGCATCTTCATGTTAATTTTATCTTTGTGCCAGTAGCCACGTTCCCAGGTATTTAAATGATAGCCAGTAAGAAACGCCGTTTCTATAAAAACACGTATTTCGTTAGCAGTGATCAAGAAATATCTCTCTCGTGTTGGTTTTTCACGTCTGCTCCATATCGCACAATTTCTTTTTTATAATGAGATCTTAAACTTCACTGGAATAAAACTTCTGAAAAAGCTCTGATGGAGTTTTATCTTTCAAAGCAGTTTCCATTTGCTTGAGCAAGTCACTTGTAGTTGATTCAGTCCGTGTTTACCATTTTCTGTAATGCGGTGATTTTTCTTTAATCAAAATGACTGATGCCTTTATCTAGAATGTTCAAACTGGAAACTACCTCCAGTTTTAACCTTCAAAGACACATGAACATCGCGTTTACAATACTTTCCTTAATATTAACTTCATTCTCATCCCCTTCATATTCGTCAGTTAGTTCACTGGCATTTGGTAATAACACAGTAACTTCAATATCGCCCTCTCATCTTAATCTAAACCATTTAAAAATTCTAATGCTTTCTTCAACTTCAGAAACCTTTGCACTGACGTAACTCAGCAGAGGTAGAGCCCTAGATGTAAATTATTATTATTATTATTATTATTTACTCTTAGTGTGAAAGAGAGAAAGAAAGCGTCTATTGTATGCTTATCGTCCCACTATCCTGTTTAGTAGACAATTAAAAAATAATTTGCTAAGACTTACATAAGGACAATATTACTTTAGTTAATCACCGGGATCAAAACGTAAGAGTACTATCACATGTGCCAAGTGTTCAAAGTAAACTGAAAAAGAGTTCTGCAATCCGAAAAAAATGATACAAGCCGCATTCACAAATGCGATGAATAACCAAAATGTCCAGAGGAAAGGGAGGAGGGACAAGACACATAACTCACGCAAGAAGTTAATACATATCCCTTCAGACAAAATATTCGTAACATACAAATAATAGTTTCCCCGGGATATTTTTCGGCTGTCCTCTAAATAGGACAATGGAACAAAATGGGTTATTACAACAAGTACAACTTAAGTGTAAAATATTAATGTAAACAAAGAATGGATTCGTAATATATATATATATATCAGAATGAACAGAAACACAAAAATAGAAATAACAAAGAATAACGAAAATGCTTTTAAATGATCGTAATTAGCTGACGTGAGACATATGTCTCCACCAATTCTAAAGAATAAAAATATATGTTGTTTAAAAAGAGATATAAAAAATGTGCCCACAAGGATATTACAAAAGACTATACATTAATCTAATGCATAATGTACATTCTTAATTTTTTTAAGTATTAGTTTGATCAAATTGTTTGTATATTATAAAATGTCCATGAATAACACTTCTGTAAAGCTAGTACACTAATAAATACTTACAGTAGAACGTTGTTTAACCAAAGCAATTATAACCGGACACCGTTCAGATACGCGATTGTTTGGATAACGGAAAACCGAATGCGATCCATGCAGTATATTAATTCGGACTCGATACGAATATTGAAAATCATCACATGCGGGAAACGTGCTTGAAGAAAAAGTAAAATAGGTACAAAATGTCCCAATTTTACCTTTATTGTGGAAAATATAATCACTTATTTTCCGCTGTACCATTGTAACCTTTCGTTTTCTCGCTGCAAGGTCTCTGATTCTCTTGAACAGTAGTAGTTGTGTAGGACAGCACATTGATTGTTGTTCGTACCACTCCATGGCTGTCTCTAACGCAGAAAACGCGTCAGCAGTTTTCCTTTTCTTCGAGCCATCTTTTGAGTCTTTTTAAGTAAAATTTAAAATGGTTTCTCGACTTTTTTATTTGACACTTCCCAACATTACAAAACTGTGCTAGAGACGCTCCTCTTTCTCCCTTCGCGAGAAGGTTCAATATTTCAAGTTTTGTCTTTATGTTCAAGACGTTGCTTTTCGTTTTGAATTCTAAGCCATAGCAGCTCACAACTCAACCAAATAGCACTTATACACTTCCTCACTCGGAAACAAGCTGACCTTATATTCCGCGCAGATGTTTACCAAATCACAAAACTGAAATTCCTCAAATATCCCTGACCTTGGGTTTTCCCGTCACTTGTGGCTTCACGTGAAACAAATGTTGTGCATTGCACTGTTCGAAAACGTATTCATATACAGTGTGTAGTTGACAAAACGAAAAAACAAAAAAAAACTGGTTCGAATATTTGACGTTTCGGATAGTAAACGTACGGATAAACGTCGTTCTACTGACTTGAAAATAAGCTTTAATAAGTTGAAGTTAAAAATATAATGCACTAAAGATATATTGTATTCTATTATGGCTACTAGTTTGACTCTGATTTCAGGATGTATAAGTAACAAAGGCATAGAAAAAATAAATTTTATAAGAGAATTATAAAGAAAGGCAAGGAAAAAAAATGATAAATTCCGAAGAATACAAGAAAGTAGTTTGTTCTAGCATCATAAGATGTATCTGAGAATATGAATTTTGAGGACTCTAGCTCTTTATGCAATTAGACGGTTATTACTCCTTTTTCCTTCCTTCCACAGTGTCTCGACAGCCGAGGTTGGGCTTTGGCCTTCTCAAAAAGCCTTTTACAGGCCAGCTTTCTTCTAGCTAGTATTCTAAAATTCTTACTTCTCAAAACTAGATCTTTTTCTAGGCCATCAATCCATTTAAGATTTGGCCAGCCCTTTCTTCGTGTGCCAATTGATTGGATATTGAAAAACCTTTTAGTGGTTCGATTTTCTAGCATCATAGATAGTTTATTCTAGCATCATAAGATATATCTGAGGATATGAATTTTGAGGATTCTAGTTGCTCTTTATGCAATTAGACTGTTATTACTCTTTTTTAAGAGCAATAAAGAAATCTACTTCTTTTTTTGACCCATTCGCTCAATTTATCCTCTTTTTGGTTTATTTTATTTATTTATTATTATTTTTTAACTTCTGTTGAAAACAGTTATATTTATTACTGAAAATTGTTAGATATTCGACCTGGAATACGAAAATGCTAAATAATTTTGTCTCAGTAAGTAGTTATTTACATATTCCACGTTCCTTCTATGCACTCATGTTTTCAATTAAAATATACATATATTATTTCTTATACTCTATTAATCCAATCTATTGATTTGACTAAATTGAGATAAATATCTGAATAAATATATATTTTAAACATCCGGGTTTTAAAAGATATTTCATTGCTCCGAATTTTCTTCTTAGGCTTAATACATTTAAATGGGCAAGTCTAAAGTTCAGTTTTTATTTATTTAAACTCATTTACAAAATAACTGCATATTTTTGTAAAAAAAAATTGTAGATATCTTAAGAAAGTCGTACTAATGTTAATTTTACAATCCAGGAATCTAATAGAAATGATAAATTTTAAGCATATATATTAGATAAAATCCGCAACAGCGAAAATTTGGTAAAC
Source organism: Trichonephila inaurata madagascariensis (assembly GCA_019973955.1). Classification (NCBI taxonomy): domain Eukaryota; kingdom Metazoa; phylum Arthropoda; class Arachnida; order Araneae; family Nephilidae; genus Trichonephila; species Trichonephila inaurata. The sequence continues at coordinate 73,461 of BMAV01013144.1, forward strand.
CAAATTTTGTGTCTCAAACATCATCAAATATGTAAAATATTAATTTTATAAATTTAATTTGGAAAGCAAACTTACTTAGAAATTAAACAAACGTTTTGAAAATGAATTTTAAAAAAATTCAGTACATTTGAAGTACCATTTGTAACAACATAAATATATTTTGAAATAATGAAGAATGAACTGAAGAATTCACCTATATATCTTTGCATAATTCTGTGTTCTAGCACGTTGTTTGAATTTTCTATAAATCCTTAAATCCTGCTAAAAGAGGAAAAGACAAAATATCTTTTAAGCTGAGGGCCTTTTTTTCTTCCCTTCGTCATTTTTTTCTCTTTCAAAGAAGCAGCTAAATGACAACTGCAGGATCCTTTTGCATGCTGCTACTTTTTCTTGTTTTCTTTTTCTTGAAGAGTATTCAATCACTGCTTCTGGAGAGCTGAAAGAGTCGACAGACAAAAAGAAAGAAGAAAGACATAACGAGCTTTTTAGGAAACTGACAAGACGGTGCTCCATTTTTTTTATAATTTTTTTTTGTTCACTACGTATGTCAGTAATCGAAGCATCTGAGTACGGCACATTTAATCAAATCTTAAGAAAATGCAGCTTTTATATGGTGAAAAATCTAAAAGGAACTATGCGGTGGACTTCCTTTTATCCCTTTCTTTGTTTAAATCCATGAGAAATATTTTATTTGTAATGAAATTTTCCCTATATTTGTCTTCTCATCAGTATCATACTTAGTATTTAGCTATTGAGGTAAAGTTTTTTTTTCGTTAAACTTTATTTTATTATGAAATACTTCTCTGACAAAGGGCCTTATTCTTAATATTTTTAGAGATACACATATTTAATATGTTTTTATCCTTATTACTTTTTTTTCCTTGGAAAATAATTCTCGACGTAATAATATTTGATTATGGAAACTAATAATTTTTTTAATCTACGAACAACAGAATTCATAAAAGGTTTTCCTTACATGTGTGCAATCATTATCTTATTATGTTTTATTGATATCCTTTATGACAAATACATATTTTTATTATAAGCAGTAGGTGTTTATTTCCAAGATATGTTTTTATAGTGCATAATTCAGATTTCTAACCTATTTCAATGATCATAATGACAAGCTCCAAATGAAGTCTTTTTAAGCTCACTATCAACAATCTGGTATCTCACAACATTTGTAATTCATTGTAGAACTAATATGTTTATGAAATATATTAAATATATAAATACTTTACTTTTAAATCAATATTGTTTTTATTTTTTGTCATATACTATAATTATTTGAATTTCAATTTTTCCTAGCGAAAAAGATTATCAAATTTAGATTACGATGGTTCAGTAGTAGATGCAGAAATACAAGATTATCCTTCTAAAAACAAGCGTTTTACATCATTTGTGCCGTTTTCGGAAAATAATTAAGTAAAGAATATAATATGTTTGTTGCTATCGAAAAAGGTAACTTCTGTATAAATAACACATCTTTATTTAACAGAATAAATTCATTAAAAAAGCAATTTCCTAGATCTAAAGCATTCTTAATTGAAGCACAACAAATTAATAAGAGAAATATTTTTATAACTTAAACATTCACTTGTATGTAATTTTTTCTACTGATTTCTAACCAATCTCCCTTTAGAATTTTATGTTTTGCTGTTTCTCTTCATGTAATAATTCAAAACTAAAAGTGTTTATTAGGATGAGGGAATTTTGCACATTTTTCTTTCGTCCACTATACCCAGAAAAAAGTTTCTTTCTATCTAGAGGTTGGTAAAAAATAAATTGATAAGAAAACTATATTCCTCTAACACAGCTCAATTATAGTTTTAAAAATAAAAGAAAAGTAATTAATATTATTTTATAGCTGTTTTCTAATGTAACCAACAATTATTATTTGATTGGCATATCGTTTTACTTTGCTTGAACGTGACGAAGAAAGCTATAAAAGTCTTTAGAGATATTGCAACTATCCTACCAAATCATATACTGATGTAGTCTTAGATTTGAAGTTGAGTTTTGTGCCGTTTCCAATGCCACCAGATCGATATGGTGTTTGATCGTATTCCTACGAAATTCCTCCCGTCAAGAGGATATACGTCTGTCGTCAGCCCCAGCTTTAAGCACAAAACATGTGACAGTACGATTTGACTCGGTTCCACCGCAATTTTAAGAGAGAACACCTTAGCGGTGATCAATTGCCTCCCACATCTCCTTCCCTTTCACTAACTTCTCAAGAGGACTTGCTTCTCTACTAATATTTAGTATCTTAATGCCGCGTAGGAACTGCACATTTACAAACACAGTCATGCCTACTCCAGGATTCTAACCCAAACCCTATATTATCGCAGTCAGCGTCATTAGCTAGTATACCGGATAGGTGGATGGTATTTCTTGTGAAGTGAAGTTTTTAGGAGAGTTTTTCCTAAAAAGTGCTCAATCCTTAGATTTCAAATAAAGCTTCATTTCTCTAAATCCGTGAAATCTGATGTATAACGCTCACCTATAATATTAAATAGTGTTTTTAATTTTTAGGTATATTTATGATATAACGAGCAGTCCATTTTTATACGAAGCCTGAAATATAAGCGTGAAATGCTTTTATACATTTAAGTCATTTATTTATGGTATTATCCCAAACTCTACAAAAAAGTAGTGTACTTTTAAAGTACTACAACCATTTAAATTCATATGGAATTATTTTTTTTAGATAATAATTTTTCAATATATGTAGAATTCTAATTATTTTTATTCTCTTCTTTCTTTTTATTTTTTACCCTTAACTTCCCACTGTTGCATTTCTGCAACATATGATTTATTTTAATTTAACATACTCAATATTTTTTTAATTACCTACAAATCACTTATCTGAGAAGAAAGATTACTGCAACGAAATACATGCTAATTTATTCACTAGATGGAAGTACATTTTTTCAGAAATCACAACAATTATAAAAATCTCTAATGGCTCAAAAACTGTGTTTTTTCTATAAAAATAATGCATTATATTTTATGCTTCATCTTGTTTATTGATGGAATAAATTACTAGGTAAGAAATTTAAACATTTTATGATGAATAATAAAATCCTCATATAAAAAATGTTTTGTAATTTACAGACTACTGTGCAACGTTGCATTTCCGCAACAAACAAAAAAATGATTGGAATTGAATTTAAAACATCTTAATTTTTATATATATATTTTTCCCTTTTATTATTACTTGAGAACTAGCTGATATAATTTTTTCATAGAAATTAAAAAAAAGTGGGAAGTTAAGGGTTAAAGCTCTTATTTTTATACTCGGATCCTTAAATTGCATTTTTTTTGGCGTTAAGTTTGCTCATTATACGCCAGATTTTACGGTAGTCTTCTTTAATTTGCAATTATAGCAGGAATACGTTTACAAAAAATAAAAAAAGAAGGTTTTTCGTTCAATCACTGGCTTGATAAATTTTGATTTAGATACCACTGTTTCTATTGGCCTCAAAAGCTGTCTATGTGTCATGTGAGAAATTCTTCAATTCACACTACCTCTTTCAATTCTATATATCATATAGGCAAATAACTTTTCAAAAACGAAATATGTATCAAAGTCTAAAAATTCATGAATACGCTTTTCTAAGCTGATATATACTCTGAAAAGTCTATTTGCATCCCCAATTTATGACTTTTCACTATCTTATCCTCCGATACAGACGATTTCCAAGCATTAACTCTAGGCCCTTTTTTGATAGGAAAACTCATAAATGCTATCTCTAAACTGATATAAGTGATAAAAAGGAGTAAATAAATAATAAATTCTTAATAAATGGCAGAAAACTCAAATATGTCTTCAAACAATGTGGAACCGCTCACAAATCAGTCATTTGAGTAATTTACAACAGCACACAAAATAGGTGTTTAAGAAACCCAATATTGAGTCTTCATATTCAGCGTACTCAGATGAATAAATCCGAGGAACTTAGAATTGCCCAAAGTATTATCTCTAGGCTTCGCCAACGATTCCACACACACAAGATAGCAGAAACGTCATTAGACGTTACACAGTACAGATCAATCTCTTGTGTAAAGCCGAATGAAGACTAAAATTTGACAGTTACTGTAAGAAGAAGCAGACGGAGTAGAGCATCCAACCCGTCTATATCAACAATACTCAACCTATGACTCTCGGGCCGCACGTGGCCCATCGGACCTTTCTGAGTGGCCTGGTCATGGCCTGTTGCTCTAATAAATTCAATTATTTAAGAACAATGTATTAAAAATGTACGGATACATTTTATAAATCTTGCTTTAGTCGCGCTGGTACGAATTGTGAGATAACTTTTTCTATTTTTGAAGTTATAATTCTTTTGGGGTGATTGAGAAATAGAATGAGGGTAAATTTTTACAATGAGTGCGCACGCCGTCACGGATCTGACGCACACCGTCAAGGATGCGAAAGCGCTAGGTCTAGAAATATACAGAATGGGACAGATCATTCCCGCCCTCGAAATCTCAGAAAAAATTTTCTCTACACTTCTCTGAAAAAGAGGACACCCGGGTTTGAACCCGAGACCTCTCGATCTGCAGTCAAATGCCTTACCATTGAACTATACACAAACGCTAGGGAACCTTTGCTTTGTGTTCCGTAGGAACGGATACGAAAATGCTTTGTCTAGGAATATACAGAACGGGACAGATCATTCCGGCCTTCGAAATCCTCAAAAAAATATTTCTCTTCTTGCCCCTGAAGAAAAGGTTACCCGTGTTCGAACCGGGACCTCACGATTTCAAGTCGAATGCTCTACCACTGAGCTATACCCCACGTCAGCTGACCTTTGCTTTTCGTTCCATAGGAATGGATTCGAAAATGCTTTGGTTAGAAATATGCAGAAAGGGACAAATCATTCCCGCCTTCGAATTTCTCAAAAAAATAATTTTCCTCACTTCCATGAAGAAGGGGGCACCCGGGTTTGAACCGGGACCTCTTGATCTGCAGACGAATGCTCTACTACTGAGGTATACTCCCTGTGTCTGCGAACCTTTGCTTTGCGCTGATTTGTGACGTCATTACTAGTAGGGAAAGATCGTCCTTCGGTTACGGAGCTTTCCTGATGCATTTGTTTGAACACTATTTGTTATTAAACCAAACATACTTACGTGAAATTAAAAATAAATAAATAAATAAATAATAAATTAATCGTAAAATTTTGTTTCATGCACATAAAACATAAGCCAATTGACACAATTCCAAGTATATAATTATAAATGTATTTACTACGAACGCATTGCGATGAACATAAACACATTTATTTCACTGTAGCAAATTATAAAAGCCTTTTGTATTCGTATATTTATTTTTGAAGTTATACTCCTTTTTGGGCGTTAGGGAAAAAGGATGGGGGTAAATTTGAACGATGTGTTCTCATACCTTCACGACACCGATGCAGTAGTGTAATATTTTAACATGCCAGTTTTTTAGTGCTATGGGACTGATATTTGGGGGATCATAATAACTATTGTTGTAAACCATATCTGTTGGGACGAATCCCCCCCCCTCCCGTGTATTCCTCCCTCTACAGCTTTTTGCCCAATATCTCGGCACCCGAGCCTCACAGTCCATTCGGACCTTGCTCATTCGATCCCTCTACATCTGTTCTTCCAGTTATTATAATTTCCTGTTCATAGGGCTATTTCTTCCGTTTTTAATTGCCTTAAACCTTTTAAATTTGTATAAATTCACAATATCTTGGCTCGTGTTCGAGTCTCGGACTTGAGATTTGAACCATGTGTTCTACTCTTCGAGACACATCCAGTCATCTGCTTCATTCTCATTGTGAAGCAATGGGGAGTGCTTAAGCACTATAATATCATGCTCCCATGTTAATCCTATGGGGACTGGATAATGTTCACCCCCCTTAAGGATCTGAGTTTGGAACTTGATTTTTGGAGGTCCACCATATTTTCGTACGTGGAATTGGCCCCCTCACACCTACAGGGCTTACCCAGATATAACTCGAATCCTATGCCACTTTGATCAACAGCTGGATTCGATTGTTCTTCCTATGAGCATCCTACATATATTTTTTCAGGACCATAGCCCCATTTCTTCTCCCATATATAACATCTTAAATTTATTTTGGTTATAATTTTTTTTTAAATCCAGCATAGCTCCGAGGAATTTTGAGATTCGTTAATGAAACTCGGACCATAGGTTCCCCTCGTTAAGCTGCTTCATCTGTTATAATTCGTGTGTAGATAGTGGGCTTAGTAAGGAGGCGTTATCACTAAAATTAGAATCCCCATGTTTTTCCTATGGGTTTCGATTTTTGATGACGTAACAATATTAAAGAGATAGAAGAATGAAACATTGGGATCACCTACTACTCTGTGTATCGTTGGGATGTACGTGACTATTTACGTTACAGTTATTCCCCCCCGGAGGGGAGCTAATTTCGTTTTACTTTCCCGAGCTAGAGCCGCCCCATTTGCAACTATAAACTCCGTACCGGCTCTACTGGATTACTCTTGTGTTTGATCACAACCAGTTTCAGGATCGAATTGCCGGGTTTCCTGCTTCTATTTTATTTAATTGTTTTAAATATTTTAATTATTTTAAAATGACCATAATTCAGGGGCTGTTCTGGTGGATGTCTTAATTTTCTCAGGAACAATTCTTCCCGCCGAGACATACAATATGAGGGCTCAGTTGTCCCGTTCGGTTCACTTCATCTCCAGATACAGTCTGATACCCCCATGTTATTGATTATATTGTCCCTTTGCGGGGGTGTTTGAATTTATTTAAATCAGGACTATCTCAGGTTTGGCTGGTCCGATTGACTGAAGGTTAGTATCGTTCAACTCTGCTCTTAACTGCCTTTCGTCCTTGGCCCAGATTGCCCTGCTAAAGAGTTTTAGAAAGATTTTAATCCTATTACGCCAAAGAAGCATAACTTCTTACGTCCGTACATAAGTACACCCACACTTTTTTTTTGACTAAGTTCGTTAGGATTTAATATAGTTTTAAAAAATGAAAAGCAAAATAACTAATATTTTCATCACTTTTCCGCATTTTTAAATGCTATTTTAATATCACCCCCACCCCCATTAATTCCCATGTCATGGACCTCCGGAAATAGTTGTCATATATATGTGGCCCGTCGGAAAAAAAGGTTGAGTACCACTGGTCTCAACCTTTAAGGCTTCTCAGATGTGCTCCACTCACGACAACTCACCGTTTACAGTGCTTAGCCTGGAGCAAGTAACACGCAATGTGTGTGTGTTTGTGGTTGCGCGTGTAGATATCATTACAGTTGGTTTCGTTATTTTTTCCGACGAGTCCAGGTTTAGCTTGAAGTCTAATTCACGTCGGACTTTCATATGGAAAACAACAGGTGCCCGTTACCTCCTAGACAACATTATTGAACTGCTCCGTTACGGTGTTGCAATATTGCTCATTTGGGTAAATTATATTGGGATCCAGAATAGATCGGCATATTCAAATCGAAACCATTAAATGTCAAATTTATAGGGATATCATTCTGTGAAACAACATTTACGTTTGCTTAGAGGGGCAATGAGCACAGAATTTGTGTTTTTGTTTGGCAAGGTCCTTCTTCTCCAAACAAACATTGTAAAGAAATGTCTTCAATCTGAGTTTTTTACCCCAATAGAATGGTCAACATTCTCACCATAGCTAGCATCCAGAACAGCATGTGTGGCACATTCTAGATCAATTAGTTACAGATCTTCAAACACCTCCTAGATATGTGCCTTAACTTCGGAGAGTATTCCTTGCTGAAGGGAGTAATTTTCCCCAAGATCAGCTCAATAATTTGATATTCAGCATGCCTAGGTGCTGTATGAACTGTCGGACTATATTTCATTTAATGTGAGACACACAATGTATTAACTAACATATCAACCGTGTAATATTAAGTTTTTATAAAGGGAGTATTTCTTGTGTAATTTCTCGAGGGTGCAAAAATCATTGTTATTATGTACAATGTCACACATACGCCATCTTGTTTTGCTCTTTATTTATTGTTTAATAAATGAGCTTTATGAATAAGTCACGTTTGTTCTGTTTCTGAAACTTTATTTCTCGGAACAGACATTATCCTTGATTTATGGACATGACTGTAATAACATGTACTGATTAAGTATCTTAAACTTTGTATTCTAGCACACAGATTATAAAAAAAATATTATAACTTTAAAAAAAATCATTTGTGTATGATCGAAAAAATGTGTCAAAATGCACAATTTTTTTTCATTTTATTATTTTTTTAAACTTGCTTAGTATTCTTAATACACTTTTCGAAGAACCAGTAGAGGGAAAAAAAATTTGTATATCATGGGAAATCTTCGGAATTAGGGAAATGCTTACAACTTTAACTTTCTCGGAGTTTGCTCAGACAACTTCTTTAAATACGTTGGGAAAATCAGTTAACTTCCTTTTCACTGAAATCTTTGGAGGCCACGGTAGCCTAGTGGTCAAATTACGGACTTGTGTGTGTGTGTGTGTGGCTGGCGTGTCATGAGTTTGAAGTAGTGCCTATCCGGAGGACAGAGCCCACGACCTTCGGATCCGTAAGCACGTAACATAACACTAGACCAAAATGATCACTTTAGTCGAGTGGATGTTACTGGCTATAGATGATACCACTACATACTCCCCACTAATGAGTCGGTGGCTAGAAGAACGAACGATATGGTTGTTATTGCGAGCGTGTGAGTTGTTGCTGTTAACTGGAGGAATTGCGTCACGTGAGTCTGACGAGTTTGATTTTTCTGCGTCAAGTCTGACGAGTTTTGGGTTGATATTTAAGCGGGAAGATGACGCCACGATAGTTTAAAACGTTATGTTTTTTTAGTTCAGACAGGATCTCTAATGAGGGAGAGAATTTCTTTATTTACATGCAATATTAAAGATTAAATCAATCTGTAGTAAAAGCTACATTGCATGTACAAATAGCAGATATCAATGGTTAATTAATTACTCGTTGGGGAAAATGTAAACAGAACACAATAAAACGGTGAATCAAAGTTGAATAATTAAGTAGCTGAAGGTTGAAGTTGAGTAGTTTTTGTCCTTTCTCTGTAGTGTGAATATTGTTGTAATATGTCGCCACAAGTTCAAGCCCAGTACCACTTAAGACAAGCAGTGTAGGGGAGCGATGCACGTTAAATCTCTCAAGAGCTCAAACGTCCTCTCGTTAGTGTGGTTGTTAGGAGCGGTGGTGCCAGCTCAGGTGTCGTCTTCGTCACTTGATCATGGTTCAAAATTACGAGGTCCGTCGCCAAAAGCCTTCGTGTAGCTGAACATTGCGACGTTAATATTCACTCACTCATACTGAAATATTTGTATTTAGTACGCAATTTCGCTTGGATTACATTTTAAATGTCTTTAATCGAATAAGATGAATCTAGTCGATGATCATGTGGAAATACAAAAGTATAAAATGTATCTCTCTAATGTATTCAGGCTTCTTGATCCACTCCATTTTCTTCAAGCTGTCAGGAATCAGTGAAAATCTCCAGAATATAATTTAACATCCTTCAATACGTGGTAGAAGAGAACCTCTTTCCTAGTGGTTTTATTCTTTTTTTAATAATCTACACATAAAAAGTCAGTTCGTTTCTTGTACAAGAGTGATGCAAGATGACTCCCTGAAACATTTTTCTATTTCTTCATGTAATATGCATGTTTTAGTTGGTGATACACGATAGGATTTTTAGATTAATATGTTTGTAAGCACAGATATTATTTGGTAACTGACTTCCATCGAAAACGCTATCACTTTTTTTGTTTCAATGAAACCCAAGCTCCAGATAAATTTTAGAAATTTTAAACTAGCTCACTCTTTTGTTCACTGCTAAAGTCATCTACCACGATTAGTGGCCGAGAGTTTTAATCCATATTTATAACGGTAACAATTATCTGATTCATCAGTTATATTGCACACAAAATACTTTCCTTTAGGCATTCGGCTCGAACTTAGCTCTTTCCAAAATATCTATCTACATATTTTTTTAATAAAACTTGTTTTTTAGCTATCGACCCGAAAAGACTCATTAGAAACTTAATATTTTTTCAAGCGATAATACCATTACTTAAATACCAACGCGCGATTCGTAATAGAACTATCCAATATAAACGGTCCTTATTCTACAAGTGCTCGCATTAGACTATTATCCACTACTAAACTTCCTACATTGAGTGGTTCAATTATAGACCTATTTTTAAAATTAAATTTTTCACACATTTTAACTATAGTATTTGAAACTTTTTTTATGTATTCCGAAAAAATATGCACTGTCTCACTTTCAAATCTTAGATGATTTCAAATCACCAAATGATAAAAAAAAAGTTACACTTTACCTGTATAGGACGAATCGTGAATGAGAGACTATAGTATTAATGTACACAGAAATATATGCAAAAAAACTTAGTACTTTAAATAGATTTCCTTTTAAGGTATCCGACTCCCCTAAAATCATGATTTTTTTTTTAAATATTGACAGTTTTTTTTATGATTTTATTTTATAGGCCAACCAATTAGCTTTATAAAAATACTAAGTTTTTTTTTTATTTTCCATTCACTAGAGAATAAAAATTATAAGTGTTTTAGTAAAAACAGATGCCACACAACTTTACATAAAGTATCAAACTTTAAAATACATTTTACGCGAAATGTGTTTTTTTTTTTCGAAAACAGCAAACGGGGACAGCGATTTCTCAAAAAAAGGTTTTAAATAATTTGCTGAAATTGTGTGTGTATGTTCTGTATAACAGGAGAAGCGTTTTAAACTTCAGATGTATCAATCACTGTTCTATTAAAAAATTTACAGTTTTTTATGTGAATATAATCACTGTTTTTTTAAGCAATTTCATATAACAACTAAGATAAAGTGCTCTAGTTTTTTGTAAAATTAAAATATCTCTTATCCTGAGGGTTATTTCAAAAAGGAATAGCAAAGTAATACATCAAAATTGAAAAATGGAGAATTTGTTCATTTACTGTTTGTACATAGTGGGCCCCGTTTATGTAATTTTTTGTCAATTTTTCCCCATTTTTTCCCATTGTAGTAGTAATAATTTATTTTTCTCTTATTAATTTTGGCAATTTTTTTTCTAAAAATGTATTAAATAAATCTAAAAAAAAACCACAAAAAAAAAATCTCCATTCTTTTAAAAAAAGTTGTCGCAAATAGTCAAATAGCATTTCTTCAATTGGAAAGCTAAAATTAATCGTATCACGTGCCCGTATAATCAATCAGTGCCTCAGAGTAACGTTACCTTTTGATCTCTTCATACGCGAAAACATTCATTCTTCACAAACTCAAACATGAACTAGGAATTGGGTCCATAGTGTTGGATGGATCACATGCTGAATGTCCTTCGCAATTTTTATTATGTATTACGTAATGAACAATAAATCTGGCATATTTTTCTTAGAATTTTACTGTATGAATAATTTTGGTATTCATGCTATTTGTTTGGATAAAAAGACAATGCTCATCTTTTTAGATAATTCATTAATTTGGCATGTATATATTGCTTTATTTCTTTACGAAAATTCCTTACCTTTAAGTGAGGTTTTACTATGGATTTTATATACCAAGAAAACCATTTAAGGATCGTTTCGATTGGGCATTCATACAAATAATCGATTATTTTGAAGAATTTATTTGCATTTCATAAAACAGGAGGAGAAACCTATTGCTTTGAAGAAAGCATTCTTGATTTTATTGGAAATATATGAATTCATTATTGACCAGCCTTACATAGTTTTGAATATTTAGACCTCGTAATAAAAATAATTGTAATCTGAAAATTGTTATAATAATTTGAGTTTTTAGCAGTTGAACTGAAGACTATAAAACGAATCATGATAGTTTAAAAACATACAATAAGGGTCAAACAGACTAATAAATTTATGACAGAAATGAATGAATTATTTTATTGATTTTATTAATTTGAATTTATGGTCCTAAAGATCATTATACCACATACAATATGATGATATATATTACATCACAAACCAAACTTCAATGAAAAAAATTATGTCAAATTATGGTATCACTATTGCCAAAAAAAAAATACCTCTCTCTGTATCTCACTCAATAAAAACCTAAAACCTACACTGAATGGCATTGGTATCATTTCTGAGAGAAATAGCTATTTAAAAATATAAATAAATTATAAAAATAATTAGGTTTTCTTCTCTTAAAAATATGTCACAACCCTTCAAACAGTGTTTAATATTAAAAATTTAATATTAAAAACATCTTTTTAAAATTAAAATAAGAAATTAAGTAGAGTTATGATGTTGAAATATGTCAAAATTTGTTTTGCTTTTTATAAAAATTTATGCATTGATTCATTTTTCAAATGCACTGCTTTCTGTTAATTATTTGCATAACTGCTTTTTTTAACACCATATAAAATTCTTTCCCTTAAAACTTTTAATGCATTTGTGTATATAAAATACAAAAGGAACGATTATGAATGATATTTGAAACATCATTTCATTGTTAAACCATGTACTGTGATCATGTGATTCGTACTAGAAGTAATATACAAAAGGAACTTATCACAAACTTTATATCCTACGTAACCAATTATTCTACCAATCTCAGTCAGAAACAATTATTCGAGGAGAATTCTGTCTTTTCCAGAAAACTCTCCGCAATTGAAGATTGCGCTCAAAATCCCAAGTGTTCTATATCTCCGAATACAAATATCTGGTCTTAATAAATCCCTCAATCTCTTAGGAGGAAATATGAGATTTGTATTGAATTGAGATTATTCAAATATATATACAAATAAAGGACGATATCTAAAAGAAGTTAAAATTAAAAATGGTTTTAATTCTTGTTTTAATGATTTCTTATAGATTACAAAACTTCAACCATCTGGATAATATTTGTAAACATATCTTTGAGCAATTTATCGTTTAAAATACAAATTTATTTATCATATATATATATATATAGGAATAAAGCGACTCACTCACTCATCACGATATTTCTTGAACTATTAAACCTACAGACTTGAAATTTGGTAGCCATTTTCCTTTCATGGAATAGAGATCCGCTAAGAACGGATTCTGTGAAAATCGAACTTCTCAAGGGGCGTTATATATATAATTATTTTAATTTTTTAATTAATTGCGGTACTGTCTTGTAATTTGGTAAGCACATTCCTATCATTGAATAGAGATCCGCTACAAAATGGGTTTTGTGAAAATCGACCCCAAAGTGGCGTTGAGGGGCTTAAGTTAGACATACCGTAAAATCCGGCTTATAACGCGCACTTTGAACACGAAAAATAAGACCGAAACTTAACGGTGCGCGTTATACGCCGGGTATAAAAATGTTAGCTTTAAAAATAGCAAAAGATATGAAAATAAAAA
>BMAV01013144.1:86960-98295 GCA_019973955.1 Trichonephila inaurata madagascariensis
TATAAAAATGTTAGCTTTAAAAATAGCAAAAGATATGAAAATAAAAAAAAAACCTTTTCTTCTACATGTATCGAAACACTGTTTATTTAAAAGAAACGACTTGCCTTATGAACAAAAAAGTTGTAGTTCTAGAAGCATACTATTTTTCAAAAGTTTGGGATAATACCTCGAATAAATGATTTCAAAATATAAAAGCATTGTATACTAATATTTCAGATTTCTTCGTTAAAAAGGGGGTGCGCGTTATACGGCGAATATACCTAAAAATTAAGAGAATCAGCTTGAAAGTATAGGTGCGCGTTATACGCCGTATTTTACGGTACTTATATCCATTTCTAAACTATTAGACATAGTCTTCGAATTTAGAAAACAGATTCCTTAGAAGGGAGGTTCTGAAAAATCAACTCCCAAAGGGGCTGCGAGAGGTTAAGATGTGCTATAGATAAATATTCCCGTTTTTAAACTACTAGACCTACAGACTTGAAATTAAGGAGACAGGTTATTTTCATGAAGTAAAGATCCACTACAAAAGACGTATTGGAAAAACGAAACCTTAGAGGTGGGGTTTGAAAGGACATGAGGGGCACTATAGGTAAATATTTCCGTATTTGAACTATTAGACCTTCAGGAATGAAATTTGCCAGGTATGTTCCTTTCATGGACAAGAGTTCCTATAAGAATGGGTTTTGCGTAAATCGGCTCCCCCAAGGGGGGGGGAGGCGGTGAGAGGGGTTAAGGCAGGTTATAGATAAAAATTCCTGATTTTAAACTGTTAGATGCGCATACTTAAAATTTAATAAGCATGTTTCTTTTGTTGAACGGAGATCCGCGGAACTGATTTTATTGAAATGGGGTTACGGGGGGTAGTGAAAAAAAAATGTAACAATTTTTGATCTACTACTACCTCCAGTAATGAAATTTGGTATGCCTGTTTCTTTTCGTGAACTGAAATCCGATAAGAATGGTTCTTACGGAATTTGACTGCCAAAATAGGATACAGAGGTTTTATTAATAAAAAATTTCCTTTATGGAACTAACAAGAGGAGGGCACGACTAAGGAAATTCTTTTAGGGTGTTCAAACCTCAATGTAATTCCGCCGAATGGCCAGTCAATTCGGAGAAAATAGCGTTCCAAATTCATGCTTAGCTTTTATACAAGTAAGTTTCAAATTCCTCCAACAATTCCGTAGCATGGTTGGGAGAGAGTCTGGTTACTATGTGGGACATCAGGGCTCTATTCACGCGTAAAACATTTTTTTTTTTCAATTCCTTTAATTATTTTTTCAAATTAAATAAATTAATTTGTGAAAGGTTTGTTAAATATTGAATGATATTATATGCAAATATTTTGCATTTTATAAATTAAAAAAAATACTGTAATTATATAAATACTTATATTAAATTTTATAAATATATTTTTAAATTAATAAATAGTATTTATAATAAAATATGTAACAAATATTAAATGATATTTTACATAAAAATTAGTTACAATTAATTTTAAAATATGAAATACAATAGACTATAAATAAAATATTATATATATAATATAAAATAATTTATAAAGTATATTATTATTAAAGTATTTTATAATTAATAAAATAAAAATAATATGTAATTTTTTATATATTATTAATTTAATTATTTTATAAATTTATAAAATATTTAATAAAACTTTTTTAAATAAATTTATTTAATTTTAATAAATTTCTTTATGTATTTTAAAAAGTTTGTTTAAATAATTTTTATAAATTTATTTACGTATTTTTAATAAGTTTGTTTAAATAATTTTAATAAATTTATTTATGTATTTATAATAAATTTATTTATGTATTTATAATAAATTTATTTAAATAATTTTAATAAATTTATTTAAATAACTTTAATAAATTTATTTAAAAAATTTTAATAAATTTATGTACAAAATTTTAATAAATTTATGTAAAAAATTTTAATAAATTTATTTTAAAAAATTTAATTAATTTATTTAAAAAAATTCAATAATAAAATAAATAATCTTACTAATAAATAAATATAATAATTTTCCTAATTAATTAATAATAATTTTACTAATAAATCAATACTAATTTTAATAATAAATGAATAATAATTTTAATAATGAAATAATAATAATTCTTAATAATAATAATTCTAATAAAAACGAATTTTTAATAATAATAATTTTTATTAATAATAATTTTAAATAACTTAAATTGATAATAATTTTAAATAATTTTAAATAGTTTTAATAACAAATAATTTAAATAATAAATTAATTTAATTTTTTAAATTATAAAATACAAAATAATTACATAAAATATTATTTAATATTTAATAAACCTTTTATAAATAAATTGATTTAATTTGAAAAAATATTTAAAAGAATTAAAAAGAAAAGTTTATCGCTTGAACAGAACCCTGGCCGCCCGCATAGGAAACAGGTGCTCTCCCAACCATGTTACGGAATCGTTGGAGAAAATTGAAACTTAATTGTATGAAAGGTAAGCATGAATTTTGAATACTATTTTCTCTGAATTGACTGGCCATTCGGCGGTATTACACACATTGAGGGTTCAACACCCCTTAAAAAAGTACTACTATTACACCAAGTCTTTACCCGAAATGAATATCCGTAGTTGTGCCTAAGAATCTAAATTTGACAAGCATGTTTATTTTAAAGAGTAGAGATCCATTAAAAGTTGGTTTTGCAGTTTTGGTATTCATAAAACAGAATGAAATACCATATACATATATATATATATATATATATAGGGGAAAAACAAGTGACCCACTCATCACGATATCTCCTTAACTACCAGACCTTCAGACCTGAAATTTGGTAAACGTGTTCCTTTTATATATTGAATAGATATCCCTTAAGAAAAAGGTTTTCGAAATCGAATCTCAAGTGTTATTGCGAGCGCTTAAGTGACGTTATAGATAAACATTCCCCTATTTGAACTGTTAGACCTGCAAATTGGAAACTTGGTAAACATGTTCGTTTTATAAAGTAGAGATGTCCTACAAAAGTAGTTTTGCAAAAATTAATTGCAAAAAAGAAGGTTGCGAAGGGTTCAAGGGGTTTTGCATATAAAAGATAATTCCATTTTTGAACTATTGGACCTACTTCCTAGAAATTTGTCAGGCGCGTTCCTTTCATGGAATAGAGATTTGATAGAAAAGGGGCTTCACAAAAATTGAAACACAAGGGGGTTTGAGAGGGCTTCAGGGGCGTTATGGAAAATAATTCCCGTTTTAGGACTATTAGATCTACATGCTTGAAATTTGGTTGTCATATTACTTTCAAAAAATAGAGATCAGCTTAAAAAAAGTTTTTGCGAAAATGAGCCCCCTCCAAGAGGGATTGTGAGGGGTTAAAGGGCAGATAAATATTCCTGTTTTGGAAGTATTAGACCTGTTAGATTAGTATATGGAATTTTTGTATTCACATGTTCCTTTCATGGAGTAGAACTAAACTAAGAATTGGTTCTTTGAAAATTTACCACAAAGGTTGTTACGAGGAATTAAGTGCGTTGTAAATAAATATTACCGTTTTGGAACTATAAATCTCACAGAGTTGAATTTTGGTAGGCTTATTATTATCAAGGAGTAGAGATTCGCTGCAAAAGAGATCGACACCCAAGGGCGCTAGAAATAAATATTCCTGTTTTGGAACTGTCAGACCTGCAGAATGAAAATTTAGTAGGCATGCTGCTTTCATGGAGTAGAGTTCAATTACGAAATGATTTTGAGAAAATCGATCCTGTACTGGGGGGGGAGGGTTAAGAGGCGTTATAGCAAAAATTTCTTTTTATGACTTGTCTGATTTAAATCCTTGAAATTTTGTAAGCATGATTCTTTAGTAGAATATAGATCTGCTAAGAATGAAATTTTCGGAAATTTACTCCTATGGGAGTGATATGAGTTACTGCAGCGTATTGATATAAAAAAATTCCCTTTTTCGAACATGTTTTTTTTTATTATTATTGAAATATGATAAGAACGGGTCTCTCACGGAAATCGATTCTTAAAATGGTTTACTGATAAAAAAAAAATTCAATTTTTAATTAATGAGATTGAGACTTGAAAATTTTGGGAAGCATATTTATTTTATTAAGCAGATATTCATTATAAATGGTTTTGTAGAAATCTACAACGGCGAAAAAGATAACTAACATAAAAGCAATTCTAGTTCAATTTTAGAAATTTTTCTTTAGAAATCAAGTATTTTTTTAACTAAGGGGTGAGAGTTGAAAGAATTTTTTTCAGTATAATCGAATGCTTAGAGCTAGGACTTATAGATATCAGTAATTTATAGTTATATGTAAACAGTATATATTCACATAACATCATGAAATTCCCAGAAAAGTGGGTGGTAAAGACTAGTATGCATATATATTGTATATTTTTTGAAAACTTATTCTGAAGTAATTTTAAATATTACTTGTAAACTATGTTTTGTTATTTTGCTTATGTAACATACGCGTCTATGTTAAAAAAAATTCTACCGTTACGAAAATGAAAAATTGGTTAAACTTTAAATTTCACTTCTACTTAGAATCTTATAAACTTTTTTTTAAGCGTTTTGCATTTAAAATTATACATTTTTATTCATTAAGGATTACATTAAGAAAAAGTATTATAAATAAGGAATTGATGATTATATTTATAAATACAAATTTGAGTTTTTTTTTTTTCTTTTTTCATTTATAAGAATGTAAATTTGAAGTAATTTCACCTCATCTAAAATTCTAGGTACCAGATACTTCTTTTTAGGAGAAAATTAAATATTATATATCACATAGAAAAAAAAACTAGATAAAAGAGTTTTATTGTAAGAAAACTATTTCTAAAAATTATTCTCTCTTAGTAAAACAATGTATGAACTAATTATTATTTCTGGAGACTGCATAGGTTCTATATCTTATTTCCAAATAAGAAAGTGACCTTTTCAAACTAAATGTTTTCAGTTACTGGATTTTTTAAATCTAAATGAACAAATAATCAATAAAGAAAACTGTTTCATTGTGGAAACACATCTTTAATACTTATTTTCAAGAAAAGACATATTTTTAAAAAATTAAATCCTAAAATGTAACAAATTGAATACATGTAATCATACAAGACATTAGATTATTCATATATTTTTATTAGACGTAATCAAGGCATTTCGTCTTTAATATGGAAGTATTTTATCTGTATAAAATATTTATCTTTACTCAGGTAACTGAAATAATAAAAATATAAACTGAAATTTTTTAATAAGATCTTACAATCAAAAAAGTACAATTGAAAAATATTTTATAAATTGCGTCATATTTTCTTGTAATATATAAAGATACATTACTAAAAACTACTTCACTAGTAGAATCATAATCAAGACTATCCCCACTTTGCTATGAAATTTTAATAAAATTTTTTCCCTTCAAACTTGTGAAAACTATAAAATTAAATATAAGCGTAAATGTGTTACATAAAATAAATTTACTTTTTCATAATTTTAATTTCTGTAAAATATTACAATTTTTTTTTATTTAGTTGTGCATTATTTATTAGAGTTAGTTACTTGACTTAAAATACAATTGTAATAAGCAATGCCACTGAAGGTTTTTAATTCGTATTGCAAAACTAACTTAATTGCAATAAACGATTACCAATTTCACATTCCACTCTGTATTGCACATATGAATCTTCATACAAGGCACATTCTTCAACCAAAAGTTTCTATGTATAATTAAGGATAAATGTAGAAAAATAATGTAATTAAAACTTTGAATCAGTAAAATACTTTTGCCCTTTGAAATGCAACTTATTTTGCGATAAAAAAATTTAACAGTATTTATTTTTAAAAAAATGAAGATCTATATTCGTTTTTTCTGTAAAATAAATATACAATATTTGCTGATAGGCACAATGGATAGTTCAACGTAAGGGAATGGTATAGTAAAAAAAAATAGCTTGAGACTCAAAATCTAATAAGAATTTTTTTTTTCTAATAATCTTTTTCAGCATACGACACGATCTGTCACAATCCCTCAACGTCAATCACTTGACCAAACAAACCTTCTCTTGTTCTTTAACGACGGTGTATAAAAATTCCTCTCCTATTTTCCGGCTATTGAAATATCCCATTATCCTGTCTCCATCATCTGACGACATCTGATAGTGTAAAACGCGAGAAAAAAAGGAATACAGTATAGGAATGGATAGTCTTGAAGGCGAGTTTCTTCCGAAAATTAAAATTATTGAAACATACTTATTTGTATGAAACAGTTTTAGAACAACAATATGGGTTTGTAATGATTATCCTTAAATAAAATTGTGTATAGATTGCTAGAATATTCTTTATAATCTTCATGCTTTTACCAACACAATTCTGCTTATTTACAATTTTTTTACTAGATAAATGCATACTTTATTAGTGTATTTGAATTCATTTATTTTTAACATTGTAAATAAAAATACATTTCTATCTAATGAATTATTTAAATAATGTTACACTATGAATATTAAATTCAAAGCATATTTTTATTCTATGAAGTACGAGAAAAAAATTGTTGGATGAAGGAAACTTTTGTTATTTCTCTAGTTTGCAACAGTTATTTATCAGAAATCATAATTATTTAAAAACATCATTTATTCAAATTGATAGTTTCGTTTAATTTAGCACTTTAGATGTAAGAGTCTGCGCCGTTCCCCGCAGCACAAAAATTGAAACAAAACACAAAATCCTTTTTGTTTAATTTATTTTGAGAAATAATAATAAATTGCAATCAGTAATGGTTCGCACTACAATAATTTATTTGTGGATCCTGGAAGACGAGTTATCTTGTCCCTCGCGATGGAAGTGTTTAGTAAATATATACATTTTTAAATATTAAATTTATTATCTTGCTAAGTGTTTATTGCTTGCTCGTAACATCCACGAATAAATAGAGAAGTAGCTTTGATGAAAAGTTTAGCTACAACTACCTTAATAGTTTTCAAATTTGAACATTTAGAGAATATATCCGAATAAATCTTAATAAATTCACATTTTGCATTTGACGCTGCTAATTATAATCAATATATACTACTAAAATTTGCATATTCTAATTACTTAACATTACGATAATATTACAGCAGATAGCTCCCTAATACATATGCGACTTATTTATACCATTTCCCTAAAGTAACCTATTGATTACCTAATGAACTCAGATTAATCAAATGCGTAATCCGGAATGATTACTATTCAATGACATCAGTATCAGCAAAAGTGTTGCTGTAGCGTGTTCTGTATCGGAATTTCAGAAAATGTGAGCTAATTGATTTCAGTTAAAATGGGTATATTCTAATTGGACTCATTTTCAGTAAAATTTAAGAAACAGACGCTATTGGCTATCTAATGTCCCAAGAGGCAGTAATATGTTCTGTTTCATAGTGAATTTCAGAAAAAATAGTTATCATTTCTTTGAAAAAATTAGCTTTTGTTTTATAATGTTATTGGAGAGAGAGAGAGAATCTGTTCGTATAAAATATAAAACTACAATATTTTTAATCTTATTTTGATTTATTATAAATATTAATTTAACAGTTAACAATTTTGGAATTTCTAAAGGATCACTGTGTTTTTAAATACAAATTCCCAGAAATATGTCATAAATAAAGTTTTCAAGAGCAAAATATTTTCAAATTATCAAAATAAAACTATAAATTACTTAAAATCTCTAGAATGTTATATTGCAAAGTCCATCCTATATTACAAAGTCCATCATAAATATTATATAGAATTTCAAATATTTCAGGAAGTAAAGTTGTCTGAATAAAATAACTGTCTAAATTTAGGTCCGTAATTTAAATACCAAATGTTTGTTTTAATTATATTATTATTCTAAAGAAGGTGCTGAATAATCAACTATTTGTTAATGAAAAAAGGATTTTTAAAATCAATTGGAAATTCATATTAATTATTTTCTCTGTGTATTTATTCTAAAATGGGTGTGTGCATGGAATAATAAACATATAATTGTAGGTTTAAGAGCAATTTTAAAATACATCGGAGTTTTTTTTAATATTTTTTAAATGATAAATTACATTATTTTCTTAATTGACATTTATGTGTCAAAGAAAGTAATGCAAGTAATCTAATTCGGAAACTTTTGTATATAATCATAACATATTCTTACAAATTTAAGCGTGTTCCTATTCTTAATATTCTAATGCCATTTTATATTAGCATATACAAACAAAGTTACTTAAAAGACGCTTGAATGATATATAAACTAAAATATAAAAAAGCGATATCATTATTATATTGATATAACGTATTGGATGTTTCTCATAGTAATAAAAAAACTTTAAATTCAGTTATCTAGAAGTAATTACAATTTTTTTTTTAAAATCCCGATTTAAGTTGTAGTTACGATATAGATTTCAAAATCTTTTATCTAAAAGGTTATGAATATGATGATGCATACTTTTTAAAAATTTATTTCAAATAATTCTATTAATTTTACTTAGTTGCTTAGGATATTGATTTTTTTTTTATTTAAACTCTGTAAGACATATTATAAAATATGAATTGTTGCAAAGTTGGAAAATATAAAAATGTAATTCTTTAAAGTAAAAAGGTTTCTAAAAGATTTTTGAAGCATAAAATATAAAAATCATTTAACATATTTTCACAATTATAACTGCTACTCTTTCTAAAACATTTAAGTACCTGTACATAATAAACTATACATAAAATCCCATCTTTTCAATTGGATGGAGAATAATAGCAAAAATAATGAGTGTACAATAACATTTAATTCACATTTTCGACGTTTACTCAGTGTGTGTGTGAAGTAATCATTTTTCTTCTCTATTTAGCTCTTTTGTATGCAAAACAAACGTTACTTATTTTTTATTAGCTTTAGAATTTTATTTATTTTTTCAATTTTATTTCCGCTTAAAAAGGTAATTTAAATAGCTTGAAAATGGCACTAGCTCTTAAGGATAAAATCAGTATTTTTTTTCTTCAATGCCACAAACTGTCAACGGAAATCTCTATATATAATGCTTAATTTCAAAGAATAAAAAAATTCATTTCTTATAACAAAAGAGCGGTTATATTTAGGTGACTTATTGTAGGATTTTTTTAATGTAATACAGTGCATTTATTTTTCATACCAAATTCTAATTAAGTATTTTATTCAATCCAAAGTACTGATTTTACACAAATCGATACACTAATTTTCACAATTTTAATAACTACAACTATTGCTCCCTCGCTGAAAGCGCTTTTGATGCCTCTCAAAGCAAAAATGATGAAAAGAGAATTAAATGGAATAAAACTTATTAAAAAAGTAAATAATAAAGCTTAAAAACCAATTTACATCTATTCAAAACATTATTAGTATCTTTTTATGTGATTTTCTTATTAAAAGTTCTCATTTATTTATTTAATACTTAAAAGCTGAGTTAATTAGTTTCAGTAGACTGATGAGAAATTTATTACTTGATTACATTATTATCTTCTATTTAATAAAAGGAACTCCCAAAAAATCCACATTATTTTTTATTGAATTTTACTTTTTTTTTAGATCTGTACAGTTAAGTTTGTTGAAAAATCTTGCATTTGATTGCAATTAGAAAATTTATTTGTTTGGAAAAATGTTTGCTTCTACAAAAATGCTAATATTAAAACTAATTTATTTTGTAATAATGCATAGTTCTCAGAAAGCTAGTCACCTTAATTTACAATGAAAAATGTTTTTTAAATTGATTATAATAAGTATTGGTATCATTTCTAGGGAGACTTTCAATAACTTCAATGAATTGGGTAATAGAGCAAAAAAGATTTTCGATTTCTTTTCTTTAGCAAGGATACTGTAATGCACACCTCAGCAAATACTTTTGCCATTTTACACAAAATTTTAAGTGTAAAAATCATTTGACTAAAACGTATTCCCAGAGTGTCAAATTGTGTAGAGGCTGATATCAAGATAAATGAGATAGTTTCATAAATGCCACAAAATACCTAAGAATTTAATTATTTTTCAATTGATAACAAACTGATTTTTTTTATTTATTTTGTGTGCGTGTGTGCGTTCTACTGTAGTCAAATACGAATTATAAATGAATTTTATTACTATTACTCTATACATGTTTTTTTTTTAAAAAAATGACTTCCATTATTGGTAAAATCAAGTATTTGAAAAGTTGTCAAATACAATTAATTGATATCAAAAAGAAGCACATGATAAATGGTTACAATAGAAAATGAAAACAATATTAGTCAATCTGTCAATAAATAGTTGTTCCTGTTATTTTTTTAAAGAAGCTGGATATTTTTACAAGCAAGCTAAAAGACAGAAATCATTTTTGTTTAATTTGAACCCGACTGTTGATGAAGTATACCCTTCATGCGAATAATAGTTTAATAATGTCTGTGTCAGCTAACTTCTGAAATATTCAGTTACTGTAATAAAGACTACCGACTGTATTTAAAGTGGTTTGGAAATATATGGTATGTTCCTTTTCATTGAGTCCACTATTTGGTTATTAATTATTTGCATTTAGCTTCTGATACCGCACAAAGCATTATATTAATTTGTTCATAAAAGTAAATAAATAAGAATTTTATGCACCAGCAATACAGTGATTAATGTTCTATTGGTCTAATTTTCTAAAACTGTGCAAAATGAATATATGCATTCAGTTTTATAACAAAAAGTTATGCGTTATCCATTTCAGGAATTTAGACAAAGTAAAAGATAATAATGTATTAATAACACTGGCCTGCGAAATCGAAGTTTTTGAAAATAAAAAAGAAATTTTGTGTGAATTTTACGTAATTTGGCTTGCTGATTTAAATAAATGATCATATTTTCTCTCACCATCTCAGGAATTTTTGTAAAACGTATTTTGCTATAAAAACCTATTTGAAAGGGAATTCTCTCAAACAATTTACCACGTACTATTTAAAGACAATAGTTTTTATCCTGTTAATTCTATGCAAATATCAATTTTAATGATGGAAATAGATTTTTAATTGATAGTTACCAGATCTCATGAATTGCCTCTGGTTGAGAGGAAAACAAGTTCCCTTGAAGTCTAACTTTTTAATATCCAATTATGTTATGGTTTCTAGAAAAAAATCACCAACATCCTACTTTATTTTGTTTTTTTAAGGTAATTTACATAAAAGAAAACAATTGATAATGAGGAGCAAATATTATGTGTCTGTGTACATGAAAGTTCGAATCAGATTTTGAACTCCACAAAAAGCAAGGCAAAGTTTACATTTAAATATGTACTCCTTTTCTGTTGAAGTTTCTTTTTAAAGTTTTCTACATACACACACATATAT
>BMAV01013144.1:98395-112256 GCA_019973955.1 Trichonephila inaurata madagascariensis
GTGTGTGTGTGTGTATTAAATCTGAAGCCAATTTCGTATCAACATCCAACAATATTCAGTGAGCAAGTTTTTTCCTCACGTTCCTTGGTATTTGCAGTTTGTATCTTTGATATCTTGGTGGAACCTTTCAACCTTCTTTTCGTCGACTGATCCATAATTTTCGGGGGAATAGTCCACGTGTGAGTGAAGGAAAAATATTTTAACCCATCCAATCCGAGCTTCTTTTTCCTATGTTGTCATGGAAGTATCAAGATCTTTATCTTTCATAAGTTTGTGGATATCCAGACCAACAAATATTCCCTCTTTCGCAGCTTGGCTTCTAATAAACCAGGATGATTGCATGCACAATTATTTGAATTAATCACTATTTTTGGAAAAACCTTGACGAGTTGCTTCTTTGTAGCTAATTGTGTATACAAAGGGGTTAAAACAACACATTGTTCGGCTTAAAAAATGTTTCTGGAATCCCATTTTTCAGCCTGGTTTAAGATTGTCTTTTCGGTCATTTTGTTTTGACCCAATGTTAAGTCTTATGCAACACTCACAAATGAAACAGGAAAACTTTGTATACTCTTCTTGTTCACCAAAAGGCATGGAGAAAATTTTCAAATCACCGCAAATTTTTCAACTGTGGTCTGCATATTTTATTTTGTTGATGACTAATCAGATTTTTATGTTCAGGTGTTCTCTTAATTGCACGGAGTGTCCAACTGATATAGATACATACTGGGCTTCGTCATGAAGAAAGACAGATTTAAGGCTCCTTTTAGATTGATTTTATAATTTCCATTCGTTTTTCATTATGATCAATTATGATCAGCAATCTGGGAACGCTTGAACTCAAGCTCAGGTTCTCGTCTTCCTCAAATTTTCCCCCCTGATTCCTGTAACTATAAAAATTGCTCATTTTGCCAATAAGTTTTTTTTTCTTTTCAATCGGAAGTCAAACAATTCTGGTGCTTCTTTTGAAAGGCTCAGATCTCTAGTCAGATCCTTTAGTTCAAACCAAAGGGAAAGGCTGAGGTAAATCGGTATGAGAGAACTAGCATTCGGTATCGGAGCTTTGAATTTTTGACGAAATTATTGATAAAGAGAGAGAGAGAGGTTGCGACATGAAGATTTGACAGAGTGGTAATCTGTATGTTTAACTACCGTAGAATGAAAGTCAGTCACATCTGGAGTGAGTGAGTCAATATTAACGTCACACTGTTCAGCTACACGAGGGCTTTTGGCGACGGACCACGTAATTTTGAACCATGGTCAAGTGACGTGGATGACACCTGAGCTGGCACCCTCTCTCCTAACTACCACACCACACCAACGGGAGGACGTTTCAGCTCTCGACGGATTTAACGTGCATCGCTGTCCTACACGGCAGGTCCTTAGTGGTACTGGGCTCGAACTCATGATATGTCTGCCATGGTCCGATACCTTGACCACTGGGCTACCGCAGCCCCAATCACATCTGGAAGTAATTCAACAAGAAAAGAAAAAAAACGTTTGGTAAATATATTCCAAACTCCTTCCTTTTATAAGTTCATTTAAAATTGATTATTTTTTATAAAACGTGACATGATAGGAATTTGTCACTGTATTATTTTTGAGATCAAAACCAAACAATACGTATCGTTGAGGCATTAATTCCCTGGTATTTTTACCATCGCAGGCCTGTGTAATTTTATCACAGTCGTTACCAAAAAAAAAAGAATCAGAAATGAAATGTTTGATGATTCAAATAATTTGGCAAATATGTTTAAAATTAACAGTATTTCTCAGTAGTTAAACTAAAATTCAAATGAAGATCAGATAATTATACATATTTAGATTTGACAAAAATCGTAATTAACATATGAGTCGAATTCGCGCAAGAGAAGGAGCATATTATTAATGAGAAAATATGAATTAAGTGCATTATTGTTACAATCTAACATTATTTGCTGATAAAATATTCCGGATATCTCTCATGAAAAATGTATCGAGAGCTCGATTTCTTATCCTCAATGTATCGCATTCTCTTTGATGTACTTTCTTACAACTTTTGTTTGATTAATGATCCGTGACAGTATATAACTATACCGTTGAGTAAACATATGTTTACTAATATAAAAACATTCTTTTTGATATATAGAAGCCAACACTGTATGGTTAGATTTTCAAAAATGTTAATGTGCTTTTCATTAATTTTAAAATGTTTCTATAATTATTAATCGTTCTTGACTACTATTCATGCTCAAGCAAAGAACATTAGCTCTTATAAAATAAAATATTGAATTTGCCTGAAATGAACGAATGAATGATAAATATTTTTAAAACCATATTTATAACTTCAATAAGAACTTTTTTCTCTTATGATCAAATATTAACACGCTTATTTTCAAATAAGTAAATAAATAAAATCACCAAATATTGTTAAGACCTTTGATGTATTACCTTTACCAAAACATGCCTATAAGCAATCACACACGTAAACATAAACACGCAATCATAAACAAGCACACGCATATATCCCATATCTATTTATTGGTAACATTATCCTTTTTGGAGAGAATAAGGAATATAAGCCGTAAGCATGTTTATTCAGATTACCTTAAACTGATTCCACAAACAAGATATCTCACAAAAATGTGAATAATCATATATCTTTCAACAACATTTATGATAAAAAGAAAACTTTTAAACATATAATATATACATAATTAGAGTCAACTGTACTGGTAAGAAGTGGAATTATTGGAACAATATTGAATTAAATATCATATTGTGTTATTAAACAATTATTTAAGACTTTTGTAACCAAATTTTTGAACATGTGAAAGTACACATAACTTAAAACATTTACAACCATTGCTAAAAGAACATAAAGCAATGCTTATTAAAGTAAACAACATGTGTTGCGTTTATAGACATATAATTTCATTGAAATCTCGAAATTAGTTTATGGAGTGCACAAACAGATTCAAATGATTTTTCGTGAAGATAATGTAGCTTCAATTTCTTTGACTTGAGAGAATAATTTCTGCCTTTCACAAATGTCCATTCAAGGAATCATAATTGCAATTATATTATCTTTACTAAAATCTACTTCAAAGAGAAATAAATTTCCTTTTTTTCCACACTGAAATATACATTAAATGTGGACGGACGGAAATGTACCTGCTAAAGTGCACTTGCGATTGAAGATAATAATTGTACTTATGCATTGATTTTTGGAAAACAATTACATCGAGTTACAATTATTAAATGACTTATTTATTTAAGACGAAATTTGCTTTTATTATTTTGCTTGCTTTATGATGGCTTTTTCTCCTTAAAATACAACAACTACTTTTTGCTAAATCATGTGTAATATTATGCGATGGTAATACAGTATTTTTAAATATAAAAACCATTTACATAGAGTTAACTTATTAGTAATTAATTTATTACTCACTTTGGTAATTTTTTCCCATCTAGTTTTGATTTAGGGACCCTTATAATTTTATTAAACTCAAGTCTCTATAACGGACATAATTGCCCTTTTTTAAATAGTACTGCAATTTCATTTCTCCTGAACGTTTCTGAAAGAATATTTTAAATACATATATGGAAATAAATGTTTTACATTTGCAAGAAAGGAAAACAATGTAAACAAAGGAATTTTTTGAACTTAAGACAAAATAAATATTTCAATTTATAGAAGTTTTTAAATTTATAATAACAAAATATTTCTTAATAGTCTTGAGATTAATACTTCGGATTCAGAACAATGCATTTCTTTAAAGATTATTTTCAGAAAAATATTTTGGTATTCACATCACATTTTTCCTACATTTTTCTTAAAATTAACTTATTTATAGTGAGAAATACAGATGTATGAATTTAAATATTCATCAACAAAGTCAAGTGTATCATGAACTCTATGGCTAAAAATCCCCGAATCTCTTAAGTACCCAAGTTAACAATATAATCTAATATCTATACACTTATTGTATAACAAATTCAATATAAATGTTAACTAAAGATGATATGCTGTCGCATAACGCTAGAAAATTGATTTCTGTTATTTTCTTTTGAAACCCGTTTATGTATTACAACTTCTGAATAGCCGCATTTATTAATTATTTAACTAGCAATGCATCATATGCGTAAAGTATATAAGGAAATGTCCGTGGATGAAAATAAATTGTTTGAATACTAGTAATTATATGCATCATTAAAGGAAAAGTGACTTTTAAGAAATTATTAATGATTTCTGAATCTCATAGCTCTGAGACAGTAATTTAGACAGTAATTTTTAAAACAAATCACTAAATATAGCTTAGTGTGTTTAAGTACCTTATAAGATAGATATTGAAAGAATACGCATCATATTCATAATTTTCTGAGGAAATGAATGACTCAACGCATCCAAATTATAATTATTAAAGTAACGAGTTTTCCTAAGCTAAACATTAAATATTGTTCAGTTAAAACTGTTGTTGAATATAAAAACTAGACATAAATAAATCTATATAACAGTAAGTTATTTTTGCATTCCAAATGCTTTAAAAGTCTGCATTTTACTTTAAATTTCTATTTGGATTAATAATTAAAGGAGTTATGAAGCTATAAAGAGAATGAAGAATATAACAATGTTCATTTGCATGCATTTTGTAAACAAGTTACTTTTCTAATAATATATATATATATATATGTGTGTGTGTGTGTGTTTAATTCCCCAGAAAAGAAAATCAGTTTAATTAAGGGTTCTCTCACACATTCATTTTCGTTTTACCGTTTTTATTGGAAAAAATTGCTTTTAATAGTTGAGAAAGGTTTTTGAAATGTATAAGTAAAGCTCGTGTTTACATCTCAACCTACACATATCACTAAAATTTACAATCCGTAAATTTAAATTAATCTTATACAGGTATTTTGTAATAACTTGAATTCTGTTTCCCTTCTGTATAGTTGTAACGGGTCTATCCTCGAACCTTCTATTAATCCTCTTGGGGTAAAATTATTCTTTTTTAAATAAAAGTTGTGTTAAAAACTTTCTCTTGAAGACTTGATTTATTCAAATAAGTTAGTCTATTTAAGCTTTGGCATTTAAGTGCGCGATGTTAGTCGACAGTCAATATTTGATATTTTGAGATTAAAAGTGATTAAAATTGTGAATTAGATTTATGATAGGAGGTCGTATAATCAAGAAAGATATTTACTGGGAATTCTAGCGTAGAATTCAAGAGTGCTCCAAGAGAAAGTAGAGTAAATTATATGTTAGTAGCCTTAAGCCATGCGATTGCTCTTCCAATTGTTCTGTAAGTGCATTTTCTACCTTTAATTTTGTTGATTAAGAAAGAGGGATAAATCAATTTGAGTTTAAAACTTGTAATGACTGATCTTTGTTCGAGCCTTCAAACACCAACAACCTCTAGTAAGCTCTTACATAGTTAAAATATTAAACTGCATAAAGTCTGGAATCTTACTGCATGATGTTTTGACCACCATGCTTTCATTAGCGTAAATCATGATCATGAACAAGTGCCATTTTTTTATTATCATCTTTTAAGTATTTTCATCTCAAATTTTACTTAATTTGGCTCAGTAGCTTTCGAAAAATCTAAGAAAATATGTTTGTATTTAATAAATTTGGAATTCTTATATTCTTCAAGATGATTCTTCGTGGGCATTATTAAATTTTGATTTACATTGTAAGAATAACTATACAGATCATTAATTCAATATGTATAAATTGTAGTATAGGAATTATATTCACTAACCATCAATATAATTGTATTGTATCTAACTAATCTTTTCTGCTAGAAGAAACTTATTTTCAGATACTATTTGTGGAAGGTTAAAGCAACTTTTCCTTTAAAAAATTTAAATATAAACAAATGTGGATTCCATCTATATACATAGAGCTGTCTTCATATGATTTCAACAGAAACCAAAAATGGATAAATATTTTGGCCCATAATTTTCTGAATTAAGAAGTAATATTGAAGAATTGTTTATTTTAAAATCTACATGCAAAAATTGGTTGGCAGATTGATTATTAATATAACTATTTTAAGTGTTAAATCCTAAATATGCACATTAATTGTTAATTAATTGTAATTAACAATTAAAGTGGATTAACTGTGCGCAACAATGTAATGTCCACATTTTGGAGCAGCACAAAGTCTATCGTTGATAGATTCCGTAAATTTGAATCGTAAACAAAATGACAGGAGGAGTTTATATAAGCCGGCCCTTTATAACGTAACTTCCGAGGATAAGATAAGAAACACCTAAAATTTTTATATTTTTTTATACATTCCATTTCTTTTGTAATACCAAAATAAGCACTGATTCATGAAGAATTTATTATAAATAATCTTTTAATTCTGGTTGCATAAAACCAATGCATTACTTTAATGTAAAATGATCAAGTTTGTGCACAGGCGCACACCCTGAAACAACATTATAGCCATATTTAAATGCATTTTGTCTTTCAACATTTGATAATTTATTTACGAAATCTTTATCAGGATTTTCAGGAAGTAAGACTTGTTTGGATAAAATGAATCTAGGTAAAAAAAAAAAAAACAGTTTAACCCAGGATCGAAGTATACAGCAAATTTTGCGCAACTCGAATAAAGTTTGTGTTTAAATAATAGAAAAGAAATATTGAAAGTCGAAGTATTCTTTTTCTATTTTTCTTTATTACAATTTTTTAAAAGTAACAGAAAATAAGCAATTACTAAAGAGTAAAGAAAATTATTCTTTTTAAAAGCAATAACATGTTTTATATATTCGATGCAACTTTTATACTAGCGATATTTATTCTGCAAACAAGCTTTAAGCTAGTAATACATGTTCAAATACATTTCTTGACCTCGATCCACCGTGTTCCAGGATATTTTAAAACACACTGACATCTGATTTTGATCTATTATACTTTTAAAAACCTTTTATAAAGGAGATGGTGAGGAACAAAGAGTGAAATATTGGACCGTCAGTTTCATATTGATTCTAAGTTTCCTCTAAAAGAAACAGTTTAATCTCTTTCTTTCCCTTTCAACTTATACGAACACTGAATCTGATGTTTGGTGTATTTCACATTCAATAACAGTATACATTGTTACAAACAATTTTAATATCAAAACCTCCCAAATTTAAAAAAATATATAT
Source organism: Trichonephila inaurata madagascariensis (assembly GCA_019973955.1). Taxonomy (NCBI): domain Eukaryota; kingdom Metazoa; phylum Arthropoda; class Arachnida; order Araneae; family Nephilidae; genus Trichonephila; species Trichonephila inaurata. Next base: position 105,533 of record BMAV01013144.1, read on the forward strand.
ATGCTAAACTAGTTTAAAAATAAAATGATTAATTATAGTTGTGTGCATTCGAAAAAGTATGTTCATTAAACATTTTTTTTCTTCTTTAAACACTGTCTACAAGTGGTTAAAAATACACTGATTTAAACTATTTTTGAAAGCAGAATATTTGTTTTTAGGTATAATAATATAAATATTTCTATTTTTATTTTTATTTAAGTAATTAATATTGTTGTTCAATTTTTTTCATATACTTTTAATATATTACGCACTTTTATTGTGAATTGATGTAAGAAATTTCACGCACGAGATGTCCAAAATAGATTTAAAACGAAGACAAGAGAAAGGCAATAATGTGTGCATTGATTGTTTCCCATTAAAAGTAAATATGCTATATTTATTAGAGAATTCTAAAATAACTTTCGGTTAACTCCAAAAGAATCTGTTAAATACGAGGTCTTTACATACATTTGAAATTCAATCGACCACGTAACAATATGTTTAATAAAACATGTAGAATAGAAATTTAATAAGCGAAAAACATGAAAAATAAATGCCCAAGTGTTTATTTAAAAAAAAACCCCAATTTGCAGCTAATTACTTTGTTTTTTACCCCACGAGACATATTTTAAGAGAAATAAAAATTTTAGTAATGCATATTAAACTGAAGTTTCTTCCCGTTCTTAAAGTAGCAAAGTTATCTGCGTTGGTAATATAATAGGTAAAGTAATGGCATCTATGGGGCACATTGAAACATAAGATATATTTCTTTTTAAATTTAAAGCATATAAAATTCAAAATTTGATCCAAATGAAAAAAAAAAAAACAATTTAGATTTTAAGAAAGCAGTTGTACCCGACTTGTAATACATACGTTTGTTAGGTTGTTATTCACGTGGTATAGAACATTAACCACTATTCAACTGACAATATTCATTCTAACTCTATCAAAAAATTAAGAATATCAAGAATACGTTTCAATTAATTATTTTCTATAAGCAATATAAATAGCTTTGAATACATTTAGCCTTCCATCCCTTCAACTATATATATATAAGTGCCATAATTACAAATATATGCCCAATTTTTAAAATAGTTCTTTCCATTTGCCTTTTAAAAACTGTTTGCGGAAAAATTTATTAACTGTTTTGAATCTGATATACAGTTTTCGATATAGAATACCATAATGATTATGATGTTCTGCAAAAATAGATATAGTTCAGATCTAATTCCCAATTAATTCATTATATAATTGACACTACATTAATCCCTATGTCCAAAATTATCATGATAAAGATTACAAATTAATGCCAGTTTTCAAAAAAGAAAAAAATTAACAAAAATGTCTATAAATATTTTTAAAAAAAAAAACATTTTTTGGAAAATTTAAACAATTTTATCAGCATGTATATGTAGGCATATATATATAATATATTAATACTATTATTAGTTAATTATATTATATTACTGAAAAAATTAAATATTTGTGTGTTATCTTTAGGGACTCCAATAAGTAATGGTTAATATGGTAAAACTCTGAAATGAGCAAGTAATTCACTGAATCTATAAAAAAATACAATTATAAAAACACTGTTAACAATCATTCTATTGTGGGTTAAAAGCTCTTCTTGTAATCATCAAATCAATTTTTATACACAAAAGGAAAGCTTACTTAATTATATATATAAGCTCGGTAAAAAATCATATCTTTAAGAATAAAATTTAAAACTGGTGAACAGAAAAAAAAATATGTAGCACACAATTTCTGTCTCTTAAACTGTATGCATAAGAAATAAAATGAATTTTCAGTATGAAATGTTAGTATGTTAATAATTTAAAACAAATAATTCCACATCTTACTAAAACTTCTATCATAAGAGCGGTAACTGTTTTTCGCCAGTCTTTTACTATCGAGATAATACTCATCATTTTGAGACAATCTTTTGTTTCCATGTTTCATTTTTCGTTTGCTCTAGAACACTCTCTAACTCTTTATTAGACTTTTCTGTGAGACTTGGAGGCATTTATCACACATCATCATTTTCCCATTATTCTCTCATACGCGTAATCCATAGGTCAGAGGAATTAACTTGTCTCCCAAAGTTCAGGTTGGTGAACTTATTTCTAAGAAAGGAAGATTAGAGATTTTGTGAGATATAAAACACTTTGTGATTGCTTAATTTGTATATAATAATTTGTGTATTCACATTATTTATTGATTACAATAAGACATAAACTTGACGATTATTGAAATGAAAAATAATGAATATTCCTATAATAAGTGTACCCAAATAATTAAATTATTTTCCTTTTAATTGAATTATCAATTTCAGATATACGGAAAATATCTAATAGTTAAATTTACAGAAGATAAATATAAACATTTAAATATTTGATGAGCAAGGTTACCCCCCCCCCTTTCCAAAGCAAATTTTTGCTAAACGTCAAACCATGAGATGTGTTTTAATTCATATATAATATAAATTAATAATATATTTATCACATGAAACTAAACAGAGTATATCAACACTAACATTATTCAAACATTACTGGTCCATGATACATTTTCCATACATAATTTGTAAAATAATCTTACATATTTTCAAAGAATAAGGTATAAACTACATTAACTAATATTTTACAGTGTGATACACTTATTAAGCAGTGGCTTTAAATTTTTAAAAAAAAAAATAGGCTCTATTTTAATTTCAAACGTGTAATGTAGTCGAACACACACACATTTGGGATTCCCATTATCTTAAAATCTATTTTTACAAGTTATTCATATTCAGTCATTATCTTACAAAATGGAGGGTCCAGCACGTCCATAGGAGTCCATGTTAAATTGCGTAAGTTTATGTACCTTTTTCTCCGAAACTAACTATTTCTCAAGGATACAAGTGTTTCATTAGGCTATGCGTACTATTAATACAACTTTAAAGAAAGGTTTTGTCTTTTTGTTAAAAATTAAAGTAATTATGAATTTTTTTAAAAAATATCCTATTTTTTCCCTAAAATTTAGTTTTAAAAAGTTATATCTAGAAAGATTAGATATCTATATCTAATTCCCTTCATTAAAATGTGTAAATTTGTTAAAACTATGTTCACTGAAAATTTGAGGATTACATAATAAGTAGTTTTTGAGAAAAAAGGTACATAATCTGAAAAATATTACATTTTGAAAAAACAGATCTTAAAGTAAAAAATTGTTAATTTTGAGCATTAACTTTTCTTAGTACTTTCCAGAAGAATATTGAGCAGTTTCTTTAAACTTTGCTTATACAAAAAACTCTTTAAATTTTCTTTTTTTTCATTATTTTTAACAATTTAGCCCCCTTTTTTTTTGGATCTCAAGATGCTTTCGTTAGGTTACACGAATCCTGCGAGCATCTAAGATTTTGAAGTATGACACACAGTTATAACCTGGTTCAATTTCATAAAGTTTTAAGATAATTAATTTTGCTACATGAGTCTCAAATTTAACTGTTCAATTGCCATGTTTACCCTTAATTTTATAGTTTTGATTCCACGAATGGTGAGTTAGGATTCATTGATCATATGAGGCTATTAACTGACTTATTTTGGTTTTGATTCTTTCCATGTAAACATTTTCTTAATAACATATGATCACCTAGATCTCTAAAAATTGGCTTCATTTAACTTAGGAGAAAGCACGTGTGTATGCGTTTATAATCATTGTGCATTTCGTTGCATTCAACTTCTGCCTTTTGAAAATTGAACCATGAATTTATAACTGCAGGACGCAGTCGAAGTTGATGTGGTTCTCTTTTGAAGATAGAAATAAACAATCCAAACAGCAGTTTTCATGCTGTATAGATCATTGATATTATTTCTAATATAGTCACACTATAATATATTTGATTTATTTATATTACAATGTTGGTGAGTCGGTTACGGCCACTTAGGCTTTTTCCATCACTTACCTTTTTTACTCTGTTTTGCTTTTATGATCCAAAAGACCTGTACCCATACACTTTTGGATAAGCCCAATACACTCTAATTTTTCCACTAGAGCATCATATGGGGAGAGGGGAAACACAGGTGCTCCTAGCAGAGCTCATTTGATGCACACCATAAAGACGCTTCATTAAAAAAATACTTCTAGTTATCGTATTTTCACATATCATATATCATTTGAAACATAAATATTTGAACATTTAGAAAATATGAAAAAAAGGGAAAGTCGATAATTTTTTTTAAAATCCTTGTGCTAGACACCTAATAGGATAATCTATCATTGAATGAGAACTCATTTAAACTCAAGCTAATGCTATGTTAACTAACAAGAGTTCTCCATATATGTTATTACTATGGTCTTGTAAATTGTTCATTCTTTCAGCTTGGCATTAGACTGTGCAAGAGGAATATAGAACCCGAGGTAAGTTACATCTCAGAATTATACTATTCTTATTATCCTGTATTCGGCAACACTTTTATTAAGTGATGACTCTTACTATTGTACAAATACACTCAATAACATAAAAAAGGGGATGCACTCATAAGGAGTTATCTATATAGGACGAGAATCCAAACTTTCATAACTTATGATAGAATATGCAACTGATTCACTCATGATGGCAAATGACTGAATGGCTAGATTCAGTGCATTACAATGAAGTAGCTGAACGGTGTATAGTAACGCATAGCTTCTATTTCGCGATGCCAATCATACACCACTTCCGATAAGTACTCACAACGGCTGCATTTGAGCATCCCGAGAAACACGCCGTTTCTGAAATCAATATTCCCAGATGCCAAGCTATAAAGATTTGACCTTTATCGAAATGTAATAAGCCAGCAGAGTTTCCCATTATGCTGCTAAATACTCTACATGCTGAAGGATAGTTTACATGTGCTTTATATACTACAGTGCCAGCATCATGAGTGTCGTAGCCTTGTTTTCGGGTGAGCTCATTATTCTAGGTGAGGGAAGGTCACATTGTGATAGATCTTCATTGCGTATCCCTGTGAAATTTTACAGATGTTTGTTTGACAAAATGTCATATGCTAAAAGCTATACGGTTGTATTAATCATTGACATTTGATTAAACGCCCATTAGATTTTGACATTTATGAGGAGCAGTAACATTGTGGGATATCCTCAGCTCCCCTTGAAAGAAGTTGGCTTTTTTTCTAAGTTAACAAATTTAAAATAATGAATTAAATTTCGAAATTTAATAATAAATTCAATGGTCGCACTAGCAGGTGAAAGGTTGTATTAGCGAACCTTTAGCTTGTGTTGTTTCTGTCGAGGCTAATTGTCTTCAAGTTGACATGTAGAAATTTGGAAAGGGTTGTTTTTTTTAAATTTCTAGTTGTTAGGGGTTTTTCTTGTTTTTTTAAGTCACATTTTTCAGCTATCATAATTAAAATATAATGAAATTAATAAGAGTTTTGAATCCCGCTTGGTTTTTTTTACTGGCAAAAAATGTTGGGTTGATAGTTATCATATCAAAAATGAAATAATAAAGTTTCAAACATTAAATGATGAATAATAAATATTAACTATACTAAAAAAAATGAAAAAAAAATAACACTTCAAACTAAAAAAAAAATACATTTTAATCAATCAATTTCGTAATACATGATGCACTTTAAGATTAAATTCAATAAATTATGCGTACTAACATTGATATTGGATTCTATAAAAATAGGTTCCAAACTAAAATAACGAACAGAAACATTACATAAAAAGACAACAGACGAAAAATTGTGCTTTTTTAAATCATTACTTCTATTGCGTAATGGCAGTTATCATATATTACTTATGCAATTGTCTTTGTAAAAGAATAATCCAGTAAACATTATTTTATTGTGATCACATGTACTAAGTTTGTAGCAAAGTCAAATTTATTATACTTCTAAAAAGTTTAAATTTTATTTAGCATCAATAATGGTTATTAATTAGTTCATAAGTAAGACAAAGGTAATATCCTTAAAACTGAAAACAGAATTAATTGTGAATATCTTAAATATATGCTTGTGTTTTTACCCTTCCATTGCTATTACTACTCATTACAATGATATTCAATTTGGAAGAAAAACAAAGTGCTAAAATTATGTTTCAATTTTTGTAAGTCAAAAATGAATTCTTCGTATGCTACATAAAAGAAAAAAAATCAAAATATTAATTATCGATTTTTTTTATGTCTCTTCTGAGAAACTCTTAAATTCAGAACATTTCTTTATACATCTCACAAGAATAAAATAAACCTTCTACAGATTTCAGTCATGTCAAATAACTTTATTTTGATTTTCATAATTTTCTTATTTCTCTAAGAACTCCAAAAAGGAGTTGAATTTGTTTTGAAATGTTGGTAACATGTCTAGCCTAAATTCCATGAATCCTCCTTTTCTATTCCATTAATTTTTCCTAATTGTTAGCAATATAAACTTGGCGGAAACTACCATATACGAGAAAAAGAAATGTTTAGAAATTTAAATTTAAGACTTTATAAAATACATTAAGTTCAATTATTTGATTAAGTATTTTTGAATCCCAGACAGTTTACACAGACTTCACATTTTAATCTGTAGTTGTTAACATATGATACTTTGATGCTTATAAAAATAAGCTGAATAGTTCTGAATTTTGAAATTTCTTACTTAAAATATCAGTATTGTCTTAAATATGAATTCCAAAGAATAATTAAAAGAAAATATATTGAAAAAACGTTTAGTAATCTTACTGTAAACAATAATTAGTGTAACAAATATTTGAATAT
>BMAV01013144.1:112266-125233 GCA_019973955.1 Trichonephila inaurata madagascariensis
TGCTATCCGAAGTCGGCGAAATTTTTGTATAAAACACCAATTAATGAATGTAACTGTTGCAGCAGTAAGTGTAAAAGAGAGTATCATCATTTTATGTGATTATAGGCTTCTTATTTCCACATTCAATACAAATCACTTCTCTATGATGTGGTGATAAATATCAACTCAATACAGCTGTGTAATAAAGTGTTATATGGTTTTGATGGGTTATTTATTACAGTCTATTATAGAAGCAACTCGAGAAGTATTGGAATCTAACTCGTAAATTTGAAAAGTGCAGTGCATTGGTAGAGATATTGCAACTATTTGAAATCTTTAATAGGATTAAATACATTTTGACTAAAATGCTTTTCGGTAAAGATATTTAATAAAATTTTAAAAAGCCGGAAAAAAGATTTTTTTTTCAAATATTAAAAAAAAAATGTTTGAGATAGTATACCTCGATTATATGTTGCTTTCAATATTTTTGTAAGTATATTACGTAGGTATAACTTCAGCAAATATAGCTAAGAACTCAAGTTCCATTTCATATCAAAATAAATCTTTCCAGTCTATTTAAAGTATGGTACTAAAAATGTTGTTTTTTCTCTCTTTCTCTGCAATAAAAAAAAATATTATCTCGCTAAAGCAAATACTTGCAAAGAAAACGATCGATGTCACAAAAATAAATTATTCTACCAGTATAGTTTCAATACATGGTTCTAAGATTTAAGAAGAGTGTATATTTCCTCAAGAAAAAGTAGTAAATATAATTGTATTATCGAATTCCATATAACAAATATTAGTTTAACTTTTTTGATGCTGAATTAATTCGTGGATTTATCAAAAACAGATATTTCAGGAAAGTTAATAAAAATGACACATTTGCCCCCCCCTCCCAAATATTTATTTTAATTTTCAAAAAATTTTGATACATCTATTCCTGGAATCTATTAATTAAAAATATAGTATGGGAATTATTTCAACAAGTTGTTCTACAATTCGCTTGGTTTTCATAAGTAATATTTTTTTTGTAGTTTGTATCTTTTAATTTTTTCAGCATTTTCATTTAGATAAGCAAATTGATTTTCATGTTTAAAGGTTTACATTTCTTGTGTGTGTGTTTAGAAACTTAAATGTAAACATTACTGATTTTCACTAAGAAAATATAGATTAATATTGCACTCAAATTCCAAATGCAAACAAAGCTTTTAAAACTCAAACAAGTAAGGTTTTCGGAAATTGAATTTTTTCTGCTCATTATTCAGCTGAGATTCAGTATTACGAAGCCCGTCTTCAATAGCCCTTATGGTCTCTGTAACCTAGTGGTAAAGGTAACGGACTCGTGACCGGCGTGTCATGTGTTCGATCTTGGTACCGCTGAAAACCTGCCGTGTAGGGGCGCGATGCACGTTAACGTCCTCCCGTTGGTGTTGTGTGATGTGGTGTGGAAGTTAGGAGAGGGGAGTGCCAGCTCAGGTGTCATCCTCGTCACTTGACCATGGCTCAAAATTGAGAGTAGCTGAACCAAAATCCCTCGAGTACCTGAAAAGTGCGAAATCAATATTTCCCCACTCACTCACTTTAATATAGCCCTTGTGTTGCATCAGTGTGTGACATTAATAAATACACCTATACTATACGATCTTTAAAATTCTAAATTATCACAAAATTCAACTGAAATTTTCATACTAATTGATTTATAAAATTAGGATAAACATTTTACTGTTTGTGCGCGTGCAGTTAAAAAATGCTTCTTTCTTTTAAGAGGACTTGGTAACCTCTGAGTTACTTTCTTTCTTTATATATTTAAAAATTACATTTCAACATTTTATATAGTGTTTCTATTCCAGAAAATGATACGAGATGAAATTTTTCACATATTTTTCACACAATTTTAAAAATTGAAATTTTTTGAAGAAAATTTGGAAGATTTTAAAATTCAACGCCTTCTGTAATTATTAATTTTTTAACCTGAATTTTTTTTTGTAATATCCTTATGGATGTTATAAGCAACTTTAGGGATCGATTTTACAATAACTTAGTTCATTTTTAACAAACAAATAAAATAAAATGTTGATATACATGCTAAAAATCAACGAAAAAGCCAATATCTCTTACAATATATTTAAAAAAAAAAAAAAAGTATTCAGTTTACAGCAAAATGGATAACTAATTTTGTTACATGCTTTATATGCAACACACAGCAAAAAAATCGAAGGGATTGGTAAATAGTTGAGGAAGGAGTAGCATTTTGAATGCACTCAAGTTTCGAAAAACTTAAACTGAGAAAAACCGCTTTAAAGTTTATAATTCTGGAAAAAAATATATAATAAGCTTAAATAACCTTAAAATACAACTTCAAGATATTAGTTATATATTTTTCTTGAAAATAATTGCATTTTCGTATTTTTTCAACCCATACATTTTTATAAATGATCAATTTTAAGAAGGTATTAATTGCACAAGAAAATTCAAGAAAAATGTTAAAAAAAATTTTTTTTCTGTCACGACTGAAAGTTTAGTTTTCTTCTTCACATAATGTTGAAGTATTACACTTGTATGAAAAACATATCAGGAATAAGAACGGAAGTTATGAAATTATTAATATAAAATGCCTTAATTCTCGAAAATTTTACATGCACACATTTCACAAAGAAGAAAATTACATTATTGTATTGCCTCGAAAATATTCTGCTTTATATATTACACATTTTTTTATAGTTATTATTTCTCTTTATAAAATAGATTTTTTATCATAACTCTTTTTTGAGCTTTTTTTCTAAAAAGGGGGTGTGGCCAAATTGCCTAATTTGTTTTCAAGTGAAGTTTTTTTCAACTTCTAACTTTCCGACTTGCACAAATGATATATCAATCAAAAGATAATAATATACAAAGAATAAGATTAATTAATTAAAAAAAAACGATAGCTTGGTCATTTTGGGGGTACCAAGTCCTCTTACTGAATGTGCATTTTCTGTTTTATATCATATTCCCGGATGCTATATTTACATACATACTCAACATTTCTGAAAGTTCAACCGAAATTTGATTCGATATTATAAGGAAAAGAACCGCACGTGAAATATCTACAGTTTTCAATTAAAGTCGCTTATATTTTCTTGGTTATAGGTGAAAATTTTGCAAAAAATTCTTATGGAGGAAAACATTCAACGAAAATTCGTACAAACAATTAAACAAATTGTTTAAATAATTTTGTTTTGTCTTTTACAATTAATAGATAGTCCCCAAAATCATCAAGTCATTGAAACTTTATTGGAAACTGAGTTAGTTCAATCATTCTCTTTACATTCTGAAATTAACGGGATATTTTGTACTGTATTTTTCTAGAAGTTTGAAGAAACGTCAGAAATGTAAAGATCCTTATGTATTTCACTTATATAGTGTACTTGTAACATGATATTAAAGTTCGCTCAGCAATCTAGCGAATATTTTCATCGCTATGTAAGCTCACTAATAACAAGTAATATATATATAAAAATTAAGTCGACTCCTACTTAGATCAACAAAGAAATATTTTAGCTACTTTTTATTAAATAGTTACAATTAATATAAATATATATACACATATGACAGAAGCACAACATTAAGTGGTAATTATTTTTATTAATTATCCTTAAAATATCGTATTATCGTCCAAAACAATCGTGTTTATAAAATTTCAGTTCAACTGAATGCTTTTAAACGTAAGAAAAAAAAATGTTTTCAAGTTTTGACGCAATTTGCCAAAAGGGTCGCTAAGTCGCCAAAAATCATGCCAACGTGGCTGTATTTGTAATTCTTTGAATAATTAAATTTAATCAATTAATTTTTATTAATAATAATTAAATTATTGTATTGTCATCCAAAATAATCATGTATATAAATCTCAGTCAATCGAGAGCTTTAAAATGTATTTTATTAACAATTGAAAATTCCCCCAAGATAAATAAATAAATAAATATATAGAGAGGGCGAGATAATAGTAGGAATTGAAAAAATGTATTAAAGAAGTTTACCGAGATTTTATTTATTTTTCCCTATTTTTATTTTGCAGTTTTTTGTTTCTTAAACTTTCAGCACACTTCATACCCTAAAGTACAGACATTCTACTCTATCATTTTCTAACATTGTTGTTCATGAATACGGTGAAAGTGTATAAATAGCTGGTCTCAAACGCTCCTCTCTATTTGTCAAGAAGATTTAACAGCTTCAATAGGAAATTTAATATGTATAGTATAAAAATTATTACTATGGCTGATAGATGTCTAAATGGAATTCAAAAATATATGTTATCGGAAAGAAAATAAAGGTTATTTTGTATAAAAGTCTTTTAAGATGTATTATGCTTATGAAACTTGGTCCATGCCTCGAACAGATGAAAACATGACAAGTATCTACAAAAGGAAGATTTAAGAATTAATTTTGATAGAATTCAAGAAAACGTCATTCATATTTCACTCTAACACTCATATAAAGAATCTGATATCTTTAACTTCATCAAAGTACTATGAATTAAATGGGCAGGCCACGTTGACTGAAGGGACGAAGACCGCGCCACTAAAAATTTCTTCAATGCCCAACCACTTAGCACTCGGAGAAAAGGCAAGCCTAAATGGAATATTGACCTAGAAAAAGATCTAGTTTTGAGAACTAAAAATTAGAGAACACTAGCAGGAATAGTTGTGGGCTTGAAAAGACACTTTGAGAAGGCCAAGAGCCACCCTGGGTGGTCGAGGCACTGATGAAAAAAATAATGATATAAATATTAATCTGATTAATGGAAGACTTCTGTCTCATAAGATAAATTACTGTATATTCTATTTGTTAATCACTTTGGTCAGCATACTTTATTATTTATCGGATATATGACCACATAAATTTAATTCAGTCTATATATATGTGTGTGTGTGTATGTATACCGTATTTATTCAAATCTAAGCCACAATATTATTTCCATTATTGCTGCTGAAAATCGGGTGTGCCTTAGAATCGAAGGAGAAACACGGCGTTGGATGGAAGAATTTTAATATAACTTTGAAAGAGAGCAATTAAAGGTTCGTATACGCATTTAAAATTTTTAATACTGGTCAAATAATGTAATTTTTCTCTTCTTAGTAGATATATATATGTTTTTTTAATTTCGCAAGTATTGGATATCGATAAACTATTTTACACTATTTTTTATTCTTTTCTAAAAACGTGTTTAGGATTTTGGATGCTGCTTATATTCGAATATATACGGTACATATATTTCAAGTATAACATGGATTGAAAGATCAAAAGAGCAATACTATTATTATTTGACACTTGCAAGCAATCTATTTCAAAAATCAATTTGAAGTTTCTATGTAACTTTCTCAAACCTTCTTCCAAAATATTCTTGTATATTTTTTAAAATCTTTTGTATCAAATGTACTAGATTTTCTTCGGTTCTTTGGCTGATAAGATAATACTCCTCAATTTGGAGCACTCATTTGCTTCGATGTTTGATTTTTTGTTTTCTTGGGAACGCTTCCTAACCTTTCATAAGACATTATTGAGGGACTTTGAGCCATTTATCATCATCATTTTTCCTTTTGGTACCAATACACATAATCCATACGAATGCTATGAGAATTAACTTGTCTTCTACAGAACAGAAACGGGAAATCTTATTTTGACGAGAAGATTCACGTTTTAAAGAGATGTTGATAGCATTTTAATATGTGGTTTAGCATATAGAGTTAGAATTTTGAAGGTATGCATTCATAAAAATAAAATATAATATTCCATGAAAAATAATGTTTTTTTAAGCAAATAGTAATTATTTCATTATAATAAATCAATGTTATTTCAATAATATGTTTTTAATATCCCTTCTCATGGATTTACTAAGTTTACTTATAATTATGGACAAATGTTCTGTTTGTTGAGCAAAAGTAAACTGCCTATTTAAATCTAGTTCCCAAATTTTGAAATTTTAGAGTCTGGACTGATATATCATTTAATTTCTGAATATATTTAACCCGCAGTCACTCGCGCCTGTTTTTGCTACCGTCGTTACTCGCGGGGTGTAGAGAACACGCCAAACTTTTAACACGTGTATTTAATTATGAAAATAAAATTAAGTCATTATGATATATATTTACAAAGAACAAGATGTCATTTGTATTATACAAATAAAATTATTAAATTTATTGTATACAAATAAGACTAGCATTAATTTAAACTAAACATACAAAATTTTCATTTGAAAACACACAATTTTATATTTTTTCATAAACCAGTATATATATAAAACGTATATACCAGTAATAAATATACTTTATAATCAATGAATTAATAATAGTAGAAAGTAGAAAAACAATATTTTAATCATTTTCCAAACATTCAGAGCAGACTGTATACAAATGCTCAACTTCTCGCGGGAGTTCTCAGTCCCCGAGATAAACTTTTGCAGGTCATTACATTCCAATCGTTCTAGAAAGAGAGATTGCATCATCCCTGAAGGTTCAATGACTTAAAATGTGCAGCTACAGAAAAAATCGTGGTTCTGCGCATTCTTTTTAGAATCCTGGGAGGATTTTCTTGTTGCTGGGGTGTGCAGAACACCCCGCGCGAGTGATCGCGGGTTAATAATATTAGACTTTTTCGAGCTAAACATATCGATCGTTTGCTCTTTGATTCACATCATAGACAGAGCCGTGAATTTTAAATTTTTAACTTAAATTTTAAATATACTGAAGCTTTTCCTTTTCGTGTACGTTTTATTGAATTTTAAAAAATGTTCTATAATTATATGTTCCTTGACTGGATAAGATTGATCACGTAAAGTTTAAGGTAAAAATATGTAAAAGAACAGGAGAAAATTTCTGAAATTACTAATGTTTCACCCTAGAATACCAGTAAATTGATGCTGTCATTAAAAAAAATAAACAAATAAATAAAAAAAAATTAAAATAAACACTCTCTAAGAATTTCATAACATGAAAGATTTACTGCGGGTTAAAATAAAGGAAGAAATTATGAAAATTTAAAGCATAAATATTATATTTCTTACGCAAAAATATGACATTAATCGTGAACTTCAATCAAAGCAAAACCTTTTGAGATCAAGCTATATCACTTCTAAAGAGAAGAACAAACTATTTTCTTTAAAAAACTTTTATTTCTTAAGTTTCCTTTTGATGAAATAATGTATTTTACGGTTCTTTCATTCTACGGATTTATAAGAAAGGATATTAATATGTATGAACTGTTTTAATACAAATTCAAAGACAAGTGCAAAGTTGTACTTAAAGAGAAAAAAACCAAATTATTTTGATATTAAAATTTAACAACCATGAAATTTACTTATAAATAAAAGAATAAATTTGTATTAAACTAAATAAACTCAGTTTCCCGATTAAGAATCTAACAGAAAAAGTTACTGGAATATAAAATACTATATTTTTTGTTACACATACGATACATGTTTCAATTTACTTTCAACATGTTTTTTTAAGTATTCATACAGCTGTTTAGATATTTTTGCACTTTTGCTTATTCATACATATACTCTACTCAAGCAGTCTAGGGAGGTCATTAAGAACAGCCGGAGACGAGAGTTATTTGTACTTTTCCACAAGATTCCTTTCTTTTCCAGTAGTTAAGCTATCAATCCTTCCGAAAATGTGTTGCACTTCCCAAATAAAAAAAAATAACAAAACCTCTGCACCTTATTGATTAATCGACCTCAGTAACACACATATTTGCATCTTTTCCAAATGTAATGACGTTCTTAATAACCCTATTACTTATGCAACTGTAAAACACCACATTTTATTTCTCCAAAAATGCCGAAATATATTTAGATTATGAATATATTTTCCAATAATTTTCTTCTCATTATTGTATTTATCTCCACTGTTAAAATACGCAAGTAAATAAAAGTATCTATCTATCTATTTAAGGCTATCTTTTAAAAAGCCGCTTAACACTTGGAAAGCACCAAAAGTTGGGAAATAATCCGAGGAATGAATTTTGATCAACTAAAATCCAAAACTACAATTTGTCAAAACGACAAAATTACGAAGGTCAAAATGCAGGATCTGTTGTATTGTTGTGGCGCTTTTATTGTTATAACAATGCAGATAACATACATACATTAGACATTGTTATAACAACTATATTTATTGTTAAAAAATGATTTACTGAAAAGCCTTAAAAAATTTAATAGAATGCTAAAATTATTTATTTTATTAGGTTGTATTTTTTTTTCTTTTTGAACTTCTTGTTTTAAGTAGTAAATAGAAACAAGTTTATAACCCTTTCCCCACCAATAGTTTTTTTTTTAAAAAATTAATTATAGTTACATAGTTTTAATCAAATAATCAAACTTTCAAAAATAAGCAGTAATTTTAATCGTTGATACCGGGTTCTATTTAAGCTTCTACTAATACTCTTTTTAACTGAAATATTAGTTTAAAA
Source organism: Trichonephila inaurata madagascariensis (assembly GCA_019973955.1). Lineage (NCBI taxonomy): Eukaryota > Metazoa > Arthropoda > Arachnida > Araneae > Nephilidae > Trichonephila > Trichonephila inaurata. The sequence goes on from BMAV01013144.1 coordinate 120,697, forward strand.
ACCGATTTCAGTAGAGGTGACGGTTTTATGCAAATGCAAACTCCTATTTGAGTGTCAGTCGTTGAGTAGGCGATGTAAGGTTGATCGTAAGTGAATATCATAGTGCTAGTGCCTGGTGGTCACAATTCGTAAGATTAAATCCAAAGGAAGGATCCACGGAACAGTGGAAGACGTCCACTTTACGTCTCAACGTGTTAGCAGGTAGAAAGCCGGATCGCACAAAAGATTAAGACACATAAATGTTTCATATTTAAATATAACTTTGGATTAATAATTCTTTTTGCCACTAGGTATTAGTTATTAAAGTACTTTTCTAAGTGTTAAAATTTGAAAATATAAAATTGGAACATCATATCTGTTTTTTCCTCGAATCCTCACTCGTGAACGATGAGCCGCGACAATGACGCCCAACGTGCTCTACTCCTGAGTAAGCAGTTGCTTCGAATTTTAGTTGTTTTTTTTTCGGATTGGAAAATGATAATGTAGTTTTAGAAAGTATTCATGACAATATTGCAAATCATGAGATACCCGCAAATTTGGCTTATGCCTACCTAAATGTTTATCTCACTAGAAGGACACGCGATTCGTTTGAGGTAATCGGGTATGAGTACTTGCAGCTGAAATGTATTTAGAAAATATATAGACATCACTGACCGACAATTTCCCTGTTCTCAGAAAGAGGTCGGTGATGGAGGCTGAGTTTTATGCGTCTAAACAAGCAAAGAGTCTGTCAATGTCAGATTTCGTACATAGATTACTCTAAATCCATAAGGAGTTCAATTTGGGAACGACGGAAGAAGAGTTGATAAATCATATAGTGATGAGATTGTCCCTACATTTGGTGGACTACAAAGAGGCTCGAAATCCAATGACTAAACCTCAGCTTTTGAAATTGTTAGCAAAGTATGAAGAAAGGCACGTAGGGTCATACATCTTTGGTTCGAGCCGTAGTGATTGACGGAAGGAAAGGAATTCGAGTAGGAGACCACCTGAAAGACGCGCAGATGGCAATTTGCGCAGTACAGATCTTGCAAATCGGTAATTGGATGCAAGGGTAGTAAAAAATAATTTGAACAGTAACAAATATAAAAGTGTTTAGGCGAATCTGGGATACGAGAATCCGTTGGTCAAAAAAAGATAGAGGAGCTGCCACAAATTTAAACTGATAAGTGGTCGTCGGGGACAAAGTAATCGACCGAGGGATCGGAGAAATCCTCCCACAGTTACAGGAACCTTACGGTTAAGGTCCGGATGACGTACCGTCCTATTTTGTTACATAAAACTTTTATTAAGGTTTTATGGGATACCGGGACAAATAAGTCATTTATTTCCGTTAAAGAATTTATATATATAAGTCATATTTTATATTTCGACCAAAAAAAAAAAGTCAAGTGTTGCGGTAATACCAGCACGGAGCGAAAAGTCCGCAAAATGGGGAAAAGTTGAGTAACAAGCATGGATTGAAACATTTAATTCCATGATTCTGAAAATATTTATCAAATAAGGTCCACTAAAAGTTAAACAACATCCATCATCTCAAAAATGGACAAATTTGTACAGCAGTGCTGAGTGCAACTCGACTTGTACCGAGGGGCAAATGTGACCCGCCTTTCATCGGTTACTGACTCCTGGTTTAGACCATGACTATTATTTTATAATTTTCTTTATACAAACATTTCTAATATCCATTATTAATGAATATTTTTGAAACAATATTTTATATCTGTTTTTTATTTATCCTTCCCACATGACTTTACAAGTTGGAGCCTCAGTTTCATATTTCTTGACAAAATTTATTTTTGTTTATTCTTTTAATGAATTCTTTTAAAATACAGTCGAACAAGTGTATTACGAACCTCTACATTGTGAATTTTTCCATACAGCGAGCTTTTATCTGGAACCAAGAACATATCATGATTGTCTTCCTAAATCAATCTCCCAATAGCGCGAAGTACATTTTCTATATAATGAACTTTGAACTTTTTCTTTTGTGATTCCTTTTTTTTCCCTCCCTATTTTTAAAGTATTTCTGAATAGTTCAAGTTATTCTCTCTATCAACACGTTTTAGAAGTTAAGTTATAAAATAATGTAGGTTTAAAATAACTTGTGTACTTTTAAATTAGAAACTATCATTAAAATTGATTAATTTTATTATAAAATTATTTTCTTAATGCTGAAAATACAGCATTCCTCGACATTCTTTTTTCTTGTTTTCTCTGCAGTTTTTCTTTCTCTTTTTTTTTTTTGATGGGTAAGATATATACAAAATAAAATATATTAATTCACAAAAAGGTATGCAGAATTACTTATTTCAATACATAGTGTTTATGAATTTAAAGTTTGTTTTATGTGGTTTATAAAGTATATTGAAAGGTGAACCTCTATATAATGAACTTTTTTTCGGATGATTATATTCTGTTTTTACCGTAAAATTTGCATACAAAATTGAAAAGGAAGAAAAGTAGTAAATGCAATCTATTTATTACATTTTTCACACCTAAATTTAGTTTTTCTGTTCTTTTTATAAGGGCATATTCAGTACACTATTTATACACTCCTTCTATCTCGTCGTGAGTGAGTGCGATGTTTTCACAGGATATTATTTTTTATTAAATCTGTATCTTTTTAAAACTACAAATATAGGAGTAAACTTTTCTATTCTTTAAATTCGAAAGTTTTGGAGAACTTCTTTCTTTTTTTCTTCCTCTTACTGTTCCAGCAATAGTATTCTTTTTTAAAAGTTCATAAGGATAACATGTGTACCAGTTGTCTCCTTTAAAATTACATTCTTCCCAAATGTTTTTATGTCTCTACATATAAAATATTTATTTTCAACAGTGTCAGACTCTTCTAAATCAGAATCGGTTTCAGTGGAAGAATCCTACTTGCTGTTATACTCTTCATCAATTGATTCTACCTCATCATAACCACGAAGAAAAATTCTTCGTTCGAAAATACTGTTGTACTATATCTCTCTATTAAATACTGTATCTTTTAAATTACTTAAATATCACATTTCTTCATCAAAAATGCAATAATACGTCATAGCATAAGGAAGATTTAAAATGTGCTCATTGATTTAGAACTGTATCGGTGATTCACGCGCAGGGTATGATATAACCGAAGAGGCGGTATCCAAAAATATATATATAGAATTTGCTTACAAGCAAAGGCCCCTTAAAAGATATGACCTTAAAGTAAGCTACACGAGAAACTATCCATTTTTCAAAAAAGGTTTCGAGGGAGCGTTGAAAAAAGTTAGACGGTGGGTATGACACACCCTGCGCGAGAAGAGCCGGGTTACACAAGAACTGTACATTTTTAACGTTTTTTATATTGTGAATATAATTTGCTTTTAAGCGTATCAAAAATATTTTCCTTTCGAGCAATCCTGTTTTGATTACGGAAGGGTTTGTTTGTTTAATCACTTGTCATGTAGAATTACATACCCCTTAAAAACATATATGTATATAGATTTTCGGTTTTCTGTCTTTGATGTGCGGATAAATTTGTAGATGATATAATACTTTTCATATTATAAAATATCTCAGATAATTTTAAGTATTAATAATTTATTATTGTGCTTGTAATTTAACAAATATTTTTTTGAAAATTATTTTTACAATATTTGTGTTCCTTTTAGACTAACTGTATAGGCAAATGTAGGGTTTCAAAAGTATGTTTAAATTTACAGTGTCTTAGTTCGCTAAGTTTTTGCAATTGTTCCACTGTAGCTCTGTGATATTTTGACTTACACCCTATTGTTCTATTTCTCTATTCATAGATTATCTCTATTAAATTTATGGCAATTTAGTGTATCATTAATGGCTATACACAAACATATATCTACGTACCTATGCATGTGTTTTCAAAAAATATCTGTTAACTTTTTGACGTGCAGAAACATTTTTAAAATACATAAATATGTTTTTACTTTGATTCCAATAACAGAGTTTATAAAAAAGCAAATGCAAATTTTTTATTTTATTTCAAGTTCTACGTTGGTTATTTTCTAAAATTTAAAAAAAATCTTGGGAATTTTAAAAACAAAATCTGGTAGTCTTTAAAATAGTAAGTTTTCTGTTTATCCAAGGATTGCACCTACAATTCCATCGGCAAAACTTAAGGCGGTACCCAAAATACCTATGTAAAAGAATTGAGCGATGGTAAACATATTCACAATAAATATTTGGAACAATTTTCAGTTCAGAAAATGGATGAAGTATTTTTATTATGAAATATGTTTAAAGAGGTTTAGATGTGTACTCTCCTTTTAAAATAAGCTAATATTTTTCCATTAAATTTATATATATAATGATTATTCCTTATAAAGGATAGCTCTAATATCACACCATCCATTAAAAACGCTAGAAAAGCTTCACTCTTAACTTGGAAAAATGTGTTTTTTATAGATGTCATTGACTTATGATATATAAAAAAATTTATTCTCTCTATACGATCCTAGCTTTCCAAATGAGCAGGATGTTTATACAAAATAGATCAAGAAATTATTGAATCAAGTAAAATATTGAAGCA
>BMAV01013144.1:125633-161089 GCA_019973955.1 Trichonephila inaurata madagascariensis
CTTAAAGGAATTATAAAATGAACTGTATACACAGTACAAGCATTATAAAAGAAAACATCATTAAAAAAGTTTTAAAATTTAAATAAGGGGATTAGCTTTCAAATTTTTTATGGTTCGTTCATTATTACAATATCATTAAAATACTAAACCGAATGTTATTAATTTAGTTTTTAAAACGAAATTTCAAAATTTTGTACAAATGTTTATTTTATCTCTATGTTTTTAAAAAGTTTTTTATGTAGGTTAGAAGAAATGAAAAATATAACCCTAGTCTGACTTTTATCTACACTGAAATTGAATTATGTAATAAATTAAATAAAAATTCATGTGTGATTGTACTTTATATCCATGCCACAATTTTCATAGTACTTGTATTTTTCTACATAATTAAAAAAAAAGAGAGAAGGAATAATATAGTGTATAAATGCATTTTTGAAAAATGAACAAAACTAATATTAAGTCATTGTGAAATTGAATAAATTAAATTTTAAAATTTGAAGGTTTGAAAAATTAAAGGAATTTTTTAAAAATAGAAGAAAACTCCCGAAAATATTTTTATTTGATATGAAGTGTTTTATGTTTTGGGGGCAAAAAGAGGTTTTAATTTACAAATGTAACGCACTGTTTTTATAAGGAATTCTCAACGTTGCTTTTTTTGCCTGAAATTTGGTACTTGATCAAAATGTTTTGTTTATTAAAATTTTATTTTTTTTTATATTGTAACTATTTTTCAATAATATTCTCAGTCTTAATCTCTATATATATTATATAGACGTGTGGTAGGATCACATGTAAAAGGGGGAATGATACAAAAAATAAACTTAAATATAACAAACGACAATTTTTTTAATTAGCAAAATTGTTATTCATTTCCTTTGTGGGCTTAGTAATATTACGATTATATTATACGTTGTATATTATTCAGAAATATAGAAATGGAACTATGAAGAATGTTATTCCTTCCTAAAAGAATGATCTGTGTAAGAAAGAGTTTAGAAAATTCTATTACACAATAATAATGTCTTCTAATTATGTTACCAATGACAACTTAAAACTAGAACTCTTAAATATAAAAAAAAATTCGAGGGGACTCCCCGCTTATAAAGTTAAAAGTAATACATAATTATATATAGACCACATGAAATTTCTTTAATTATTTATTATTCCTGTAACCAACAAATTTAATTGAAAAACATGTTAAAAAGAGAAAAATGGCTTACCACCACCACCACCCCCGTCATTATGATGAGGTTCTGCAGAAAATGCAAGAAAACTACATAATATCTTGAATAATTATTTTAAATAAAAATATAGATAGGTTCACAAAAAATACCATTTCTATTTATGAATATTCATCAATAAATAATACATGTGTCACTAGAAATTCATCAAAATTCCTTACTGCGAATTCTGTGATCTGTAAAATAAAAAAATATATAATATAAAAGTTTTTATTTTCAATTTAAAAACACCATTTAATCATTTCATCAGAGCATTCATAGAAATATCGGTTATGCAGAAAGTTTTCCTTTATATGATAAAATTATTTAAATCGTATTTAAACCAATTTCTTAAATAGAAAGAAATATAAAAAAATGTGTGTGTACTTATGTACGCTAGTAAGAAGTTATGCTTCTATGGCGTAACAAGATTAAAATCTTCCTAAAAATCTTTAGCAGGGCAAGCTGGGCCTAGGACGAAAGGCAGTCACGCGCAGAGTTGAACGATACTAACCTTCAGTCAAACGGACCAGCCAAACCTGAGATAATCCCGATTTAAAAAAATTTAAACACCCCGGTACAGGGACAATATGATCAATAACATGGGGTTATCAGTCTGTATCTGGAGATAAAGTGAACCGAATGGGACACCTGAGACCTCATATTGTATGTCTTGGCGGAAAGAATTGTTCCCGAGAAAATTAAGACATCCACCAGAAGAGCCCCCGAATTATGGTCATTTTAAAATAACTCAAACATTTAAAACAATTAAATAAAATAGAAGCAGGGCACCCAGCAATTTGAACCTGGGACAGGTTGTGACCAAACACAAGACTAATCCATTAGAACCGATCCAGAGTCTGTAGTTGCAAAAGGGGCGGCGCTAGCTCGGGAAAGAAAAACGAAACTAGCTCCCCCAGGGGAATAAAGTGACGTAAATGGTCACGTACATCCCAACGATACACAGAGTAGTAGGTGATCCCAAATTTTCATCCTTCTATCTCTGTAATATCGTTACGTCATCAAAAGATCGAACCCCATAGGAATAACATGCGAATTCTCTAATTTTAGTTATAACGGCTCCTCCCTAAGTGCACTATTTCACACGAATTATAACAGTTGAAACAGCTTAACGAGGAGAACCTATGGTCCGAGTTTCATTTACCAATCTCAAAAATCCTCGGAGCTATACGGGATTTAAAAAAAATATAACTAAAATAATTTTAAAATGTTAAATATGGGTGAAGAAATGGGGCTATGGTGCTGAAAAATATATCTAGGACGCTCATAGGACGAACAATTGAATCCAGCCAGTGCGGTCGACCAAAGTTGCATAGGATTCGATTTATTTCTGGGCAAGCCCTGTAGAGGAGGGGGCCAATTCCACGTACCGCTCGTGCTAATACGAAAATATGGTGGACCTCCAAAAATCAAGTTCCAAGCTCAGATCCTTAGGGAGGGGGAACGTTTTCCAGTCCCCATAGGATTAACATGAGAGCATGATATTATAGTGCGTAAGCCATTCCCATGCCTACACAATTGGAATGAAGCAGATGATTGGATGGGACTTGACGAGTAGAATACTTGGTTCAAAGCTCAAGTCCAAGACTTGAACAAGAGCCAAGATATTGTGAATTTAAAAAGTTTAAGAAAATTAAAAACTATAGAAAAAATAGTCCTATGAGCATAAAATTATAATAACTGGAAGAGCAGATTGAGAGGGATCGAATGAGCCAGTTCTGAATGGACTGTGAGGCTCGGGTACCGAGATATTGGACAAAACGCTGTAGAGGGGGAATGCGTCCTAACAGATATGATTTATAACAATAGTTATTATGATCCCCAAATATCACTCCCATAGCACCAAAAAAGTGGCAAGTTAAAATATTAGACAATCGTATGCGGGCGTGCATTGTACAAATTTACCCTCATCCTTTTACCCTAACGCCCAAAAAGAAGTATAACTTCAAAAATAAATATACGAATACAAAAAAGGTTTTTAAAATTTTCTACTATGTAATAAATGTGTTTATGTTCATCGCAATGTGTTCGTAGTAAATACATTTATAATCATATACTTGCAATTGTCATTTAAATTGCCTTATTTTTTATGTACACGAAACAAATTTTAATTTCACGTAAGTATATTTAGTTTAATAACAAAAAGTGTTCAAACAAATGACTCAGGAAAGCTCCGTAGGCGAAGTACTATCTTTCCCTACTAGTAATGGCATCACAAATCAGCAAAAACAAAGGTTCGCAGACACGGGGGTACCTCAGTGTTACAGCATTCGACTGCAGATCAAGAGGTCCCTGGTTCCCCTTTCTTCAGAAAAGTGAGGAGAAATATTTTTTTGAGAAATTCGAAGGCGGGAATGATCTGTCTCGTTCTGTATATTTCTAGACAAAGCATTTTCGTATCTGTTCCTACGAAACGCAAACCAAAGGTTCGCTGACGTGGTTGTATAGCTCAGTGATAAGGCATTTGACTGCAGATCGAGAGGTCTCGGGTTCAAACCCGGGTGTCCTCATCTTTAGGGAAGTGAAGAAAAATACTTTTCTGAGATTTCGAAGTTAGGAATGATCTGTCCCGTTCTGTATATTTCTAGACAAAGCACTTTCGCATCCGTGACGGTGTGCGCACGTATCGTAAAAATTTACCCTCATCCTATTTCTCTAACGCCCCAAAGGAAGTGTAACTTCAAAAACATGCAGTGAAATTATGAAAAATATAAAAATATCCTTAACTCTTATGGTACCTGAAGTATAACATATCGAGTTTACAAACTTTATTAATGTTTCTGATGAGGTATCCAAACCTATTTATATATATATTTTAACCCTATTGCGTGTTTCTCTTTCATATAAAGAGGGAATGAAACTCAATTTTGTTGAATATTTAAACGAAATTTTGCTAATATTTGAAGCTTTGGCACTTTTACTTCGTGTTGTATGTTATTTTTTGGACAGATTAATTATTATTTTTTATTATGTATAATAAATATATCCTGCAATGATACTTAATTTAAAGATCGAATTAAAATATTAAAAAAAAATGTTTTGATTTCTGTAAAAATTCTTAATATTAATCTTTAGTGAATTTTAATTAAATATGTGCATAAACTTTTTAGTAGCAAAAATATTTTTACTCCACTTTGTAATAAATTGCTTAAAACAAGTTATGTTATTAAAAAGTATGCGTAAATTATCGGTATATAATTATTTATACAAATGCAATGGGTACTTACGGTGCTCACCCGCCATAACTGAAAGAAGAAATAATTCTTGTAATGGAAAATATTTTAATATTATAATTTAAGAGAAGATAATTAAAGTTTAAAAACAATTATACAACCATCTTGCTGCGTAGTTATTTTATGAAAGCAGGCTAAGAAATTGCGTATTTTCTTTTTGCGTAATTCAAATCTACATTTTAGATTTACAATATGCAAACAATTTTTGCAAAAGTTTTTATTTTAAAATACAGGATTATATCATAAAATTATGAACATAAAATCATAAATGGAAACATAAATAGGAACAACGTGGGTTGCACAGCTAAATAGTCGGAAAAAAATGAATACCCGTGGAAATTGCATGATGTTCAGAGAGACTGTTAATGCAGAAGAATATTGAATACATTACAAAAAAGCTCTTTAAAACTAAACCTTGTGGTATGTCCACGAGGTTATTTAATAATTTTAGAGAGAAGATGAAGCGTCTTTGAGATTTAGAAGTGTTCAAAATAGGGCAGTCCGATTTCACCTTGCCCGTTTTATTTGCTTAGAAAATTCCAACACATACCCGCACCCTTTTGTTTAATATAGACAGTTGAACCAGATGACACGAGCTGAAAATATAGCTGAAACATAAACTGGAACAGCATGGTTTGTATAGCTAAATAGTCTGAAAAATGCATACCCGGGTAAATTGTGGGTTGCGCAAATTTTCCTACATTCACGTTGACCGTGGAAATCGCGGGATGCGCAGCAAGAGGTTTAAGTTTCAAATTGCAGGTATAACTCAATATAAAATCCTTTGTCGGAAGCTCTACTAAAAAGTAAAAGAGATATTGTAGTTTTCGAATTATTGAGCTCAAAACTAAAGGTAAGGGAGAAAGATAATATTTTCAAATGTGGTATCGTTGCATACTTTAAGGCACTGCAAAATTAATATAATTTCTGCATTGGTGTGAAAATGAAAAAAAAATTGTAATGAGAGTTACATAAACTGTCTTCATTCGTCTGAGTTTTTTAATTAAAAGATCCATCTCGATTATGTTTTTTAAATCAAAAACTTGTAACGAAATGCATGTGAGATAGTTAAACATTTTTAAGTCAACTCTTAAAAAGTGTATGAAATAAAAGTTCCTGAAAACGTTACACGGAAATTAATATCTCCCTCTGCTTATTTAAGAAAACCATGGCATAAAGGAATAAAACTCATTCAATAATAACTATGAACTGAGATACCTTCAGACTTTGTGTATTGATAAGCAATGACACATACACAAACAAATATATTGGATAGTTAGAAAATAGTGTAAGAATATTGTGATAGCAAAAAGTGGAATTTCCTTTGTTAAAATTTTTAAAAAAACCAGTGGGTGGTTCAATGGAGTCTGGATGTTTTTCTACAATATCAGGAGACGAATTCAAACTTTGCATTATGTGAAACGTAACATTTATAAAAAAATTTTTAAAAAAAAGTTTCCAAAATAGTAGACAATTTTGACCACCATTGTATAAACGAAAATATATTGTATTAAGTTTCATATTATTATGTTGAATATAACAGAGGGTAATGGTTAATAAAGCCAAACTCTTCGAATAATGCCAAGATATTTGACCGATATAAGCAAATCGCAATTATCTATCTCTTTTTCAAATGTGGTATCGTTGCATAGTTTAAGGCACTGCAAAATTAATATAATTTCTCCATTGGTGTGGAAATGAAAAAAAAAATTGTAATGAGAGTTACATAAACTGTCTTCATTCGTCTGAGTTTTTTTATTAAAAGATCCATCTCGATTATATATATATATGTTTTTTAAATCAATTGTTGTCATTATTTTCGAAGCTCGAAGAAGATCCAATCATCTTTGGTATTATATCTGAATGTGGGAAGTATTTATTTGCGGTTATAAAGTAAAAATAACCTCTGTTAATTTGTTGAGGCTTGCATAAGTAAAGAATCCATTCTTTAAATCTTTACAGATTTAAGCCGCGGAACAAAGAATACGTAACATGTTAAAGGCTTTGTAATTAATCCTGATTTAGTACTTTAAAACATTAAAAAACAAAATTATCAAAAATATAAGAATATTGCAAGTAAATGCTTCACGTCTTGTTCAAATTTTTGGAACAAAAATACAGGTTTTTCGTGAGTAAATATTTTACTAACAACTGGAAACACGTTAGAAAACAATTAAATGTATTTGAAAATATTTAAATTTTAAAAAATTAATTTATTATCAGTTACCAAAAAAGAGAGGAAAATCCTTACAGACACCTACATTACTACGCCTATCTAATAAGTATTAAGCTCCAAATTTTTGAAAAAAATTATATAAATTACAGATATTGAATTTTATTATTACATCGTTACTCTTGTTAGGAAGAAAAACATAGTCATATTTTTGTAATCATAAGCCAAAATTATTATAAAGATATAAAATATTGTTTTTAAATAAAATTTCAAAGCTGCATGTTTTTTCAGTGTAGAGAAAACAAAGTAAACAAGGAGTGAGTTGGCAGAAAACTTACCCATGGCTAAGAGAGCTACTAACAAAACAAAAAAAAATATTCCTTTCATTATAAAAGTATTAGGGATGATCAATATCCACCAAGTCTGCAGATGCTAAAGATGTATAAGTCTTTATATAGCAAGAAACTTAAAAGGTTGAATTTTAGGATGCCTATAAAATTGAAACATGATGCAAAAACATTAAATCTTATGAAAAATATCAATGATTAATATCAAACGTAATACGATATATATATATATATTTGCTTTTTTTACCATTACTACTTTTGTCTATTTAAACCTGAACAAATAAATGAAAGATTTATTGTGATGAAACAATATATATAATCGTGTATTTGTAAGACATTTTCCTTAAGGGATGTCTTCCTTTTGTCTCATAAAAATTGGAAATTTAATCTTCTGAAATAATTTAATATTGTTTTAAGTAGCTCTTTATTGGTACAGTTAAATCTCTTTATTGGTTAAGTAAATCCTTTTTTTGTTAGTAATTATACATTAGTTCTGTAATAAAAATTTTTAAATTGATGTCATTAATAGTGAAAGTGTTCACTTCATTCTGCGTTATAACTAAGTTTTAATCATGTAAAGAAAGGAGAAAATTTGAGTTTTTTAATTTAGTTTCCTTTGAAACTTTACGCACATCTATCAGAAAATAGATTGCAAGAAGTAGCTCAAGGAAAGAGTTCTTTACCTCTAAGTATTTTCATGGATCACAACAAATAAGCAGCATGTATTAGGAATAAATTTTTCTTATAAATCAGTTTTAAATATCCAACATAAATATTATTCAAACTTATTTTCTTTTGATTATTCTAAACATTTAGCGTTATTTATTTTAGATACGGGATACACATTTTTTTCAATCCGTGTGCTAGTTTTCAATTGTGTATATCCATCCAATATGATCAATAAATACTGTAGTGATTATGAGGTTTAATTTTTTCCGTGTATCCGAAAAGTTACTGCTTTTAAAATGACATTTTTGTATCTATTGCATGACAACTAGTCCACAGGAAGTGTGTTCTTCTTTACTTCTTAGTTTTGATATCTGATCAATAGCACGAAAAAATAAGAGTAAATGATGATTACGTTTTATTTTTATGAATTTAAACGAACTTTTAATCTATTATTTTTCAATAAATAATTCAAAATATTTATTAAAAAAAAAATCCGAACTGTTATTTATTGTAACTTTTTTTAAATTTTAGCCTTACTTTCGTTTCACATAAGGTAAATAACTCTTAAAACATCTAAAAATCTCAGCTACGAATTTTATTACAAATACTTCTACCTGTAGTGTATATATCCATCTCTAATAGACAGAAAACATGTATTTTAACTTGTCTAACTCACTGATCCACAAAAGTTCTTATAAACACTTTCTAATAAGCATTTAGGAATTAATATATAAATGCGTTTTTATCCTATTGGGCTTTCTATTCCCCAAATAGAGCAATATACAATACTTAGTACTTTTTCTTTTTAAATTCACTTAATATTCTTCTTCTATTTCATATATTCGATGAAAGCAATATTCGCATGGCAAAACATTCAGTAGAACGATTCCAAGCACACAAATCCGTTTTTGCAGCAAAACCACATTTTAATTTTGTGTGTAACAATCCAAAACATAAAGTTTGTCGCACATAGACTAAAGAGAAGAAATATTCCTTAAATTCTTATATTCATTCATTCGTTGTTCTTACATTAAATTTCCCTCATAAAACTCTAGTGCCAACAATATAATAAGATTTTGTCCAATATTTAGGATATTTTCTAGCACCCATCTCTTAGTTTGCTTGTTTTGCTTTTTTTTTTTAATTTTTCAAGGAGTAAATATTCTTCCCTTAAAAATAATCATCGTGTTCAATTGCTTAACTTATTTTTATATCAGAGAATCATAATATATATTTTTTTTCATTTACGTGGGGAAAAAAATATAGTATCAATTTAAATATTGTCACTCTGAAGCAGGGGTACTCAACCTTTTTTTTCCCGGGCCGCATACATATGTTAGCTGTTTCACGCAGGTCATATACACATGACCTGCGTGACCATGTGTATATGACCCATGGGGGGGGGGGGAGAAATGCTTTGAGACCAAGATAACATAGAAAATTTAAAATGTGAAAATTACTCCTATTTTGCTTTCTTTAATCATTATATATATATATATACTAGCGGTTCCGACAGACGTTGTCCTGTACACACGTCATAAATCCGAAAATTACAAACTTTTTTAAATAAGTTGTAACAATCTGGACCGTTTTGATGATATTTTTTATAAAGAAGTTATTACAATACCTGACATTATCACATGTACAGTTACCACACAATTCGACCTATCAATTGCACGTGAGTATGTATTTATTATCAACTAAGTTGAATGTAGAACCTATTCTGAATAGAAACTTAAACTTCTATTTTGGTTAAAAGGTAAAACATATAAAACTCGAGCTAATTTCATAACAGGTATATTTTTTTAATGCACGAAAAATAAATTTATCGTAATGCCATTGAATGTGCAATGTTTTGGGTTAATCCTTGAGTAGTATAAAAAAACAAATGTAGTGGTTTGCCAAACCTCAGGCATGCAACATATAATTGGCAGTGTGAAAAGTAAGGGTTTTCTAAAATCTAAGCCACTAATTGTCATTTTTTGACCCTGTGACTTATTAGTTGTCATAGCAAATACCAAGTGAAATGGAAATTGCAAACATTTGAATGGGTAGGTGAGTATGAAAGAATCACTGGGATCTGTGGTAGAAGTACAACTTTACATTGAAGTTTGCCGCTCAAAATAGTGGCCGCAAGAATATTGTAAACGATTTTTTTATAAACAATCGAGCTCCCTTACACATTTTTGACGCATTTTTAACTAATTGCGATATCGGACTGAATTGTGAATATAAATTATTCTCAAATCCACTTGACCCCACTCAAAAAATTTCATCGAAATCGGTCCAGCCGTTTAGGAGGAGTTCAGTCACATACACACACACAGAAGAATTACATATATAAAGATTATTTGAAAAGATATTAATTAAAAATGATAGAAAGCATGATTCATCTGCATTTTTGTAACAATAAAAACCCGACTCGGTTAGGCCAGTTTGGCTGAAAATCGGTTTTCAACGCCAACTTACGTCATTTTTATAACAAAAACGTTTTGTTACAACAATTCAGGTGAATATTGAGATAAATACAGTTTTTAATTAATATATTTTTAACTAATTGCGATATTGGACCGAATTGTGAATCTAAACCATTCTCGAATCCACTTGAACCCACACAAAAAATTTCATCAAAATCGGTCCAGCAGCTTAGGAGGAGTTTATTCACATACACATGCACAGAAGATTTTTATATATAAAGATATATATATATATATATATTTATTTATTTTTGTCACTAAATTGTTCTAAATTGTGGAAGCCTTTAAGAATCACTCTTCCACAATTTCTGCATCAGTGAACGGTTTCATATGATTACCAATAATATAACAGATTTCATAGGGTGTCTTTGTTACCACTGATAAAAACACTTTTTTGCTGTTGTAAAGATTATTCAAGAAGGTATTCATCACCTCTTGAAATAGATCTTCGTGGAAAAGTGCCATTGAATGTGATTTCTGTTTATTGATATTTTTTAAATGCAATACTTTTGTTACAAATCAAACAATTACTGAACCATACTTGTTTTTCACTACAAAATAGTTAACTTCTCAATCGCGTCTTGAAACAATCTATTTTCTATCTATTTCAATCTATTTTTTTTCGCTTGTAAGATATGAAAGATAGTTAAAAATTATTTCCACCCATGAAATGGTCGGTACTCCATTGCTGTCTTGTATCAGTAATCAGAAAAATTTTTATCTATCATTTCGCCCTCATACGACCTCGACAGCAAAAATAAAATTGATATATTTAATATTTTAAAACAAAGAATGTCCCACCAAATTTTCATAAATAAATTTTCTCAAAGCAATGGATTTCGTTGTTTTTAGTTATTTTTCCTTCTCTTTAGAAAACTACTGATTCCCCTTCTGCCATACATATTACGCCTCCGTTCCCAGACAACACAATTTATGATTCCAAGAATTTATTTTTCACAGATTTTTTCAAAGGTTGTTATTCGAATTAATATTCGTAAAATCGTATGTTATTTTACTAGATTGTTAAAGATAACAAAAAAAAAAAGAATTCAATGTGTAATAACAAGTATTATAGATAGTATTGGTCTTTACAAAAAAATAAATAAATAAAATTAGAAATAACTTTTCTTTCTTAAAATGATAAAAAAAATTCTTATTTAGAAAACTCAATCGATTTTTTTTTATTTCTAATGAGCTGCCGATTGGTGGTTTACAATTGCAGACCTAGTACATCCCCAGTAACCGATATCTCTTTTTATTGCGGCATCATACAGGCGGATACCAATCGCCTCAAGTAATTTTGACGCCTAGATTCCTCCCTAGAGGGAAGAACCTAAGCTCTTGACGAAGCGAACCTATACTAGGATTTTTTTTTGTCCGAGAGTATCCAAGCCAGAATAGACACTCAAGGGATATTTTGCAACCTGTATAATCATACGTCATAGCCGCTGTTGATTTTCAGTATCATGAAAATCCATCGACTTGGGCCGGGGTCGAACCTTCAACCTTAGGTACAGGAGGCCAGAGACAAACCAACCACACCACCCCTTCTGCTCAATCGAATATTAACCCCATAAACATTAGGAAAACCCAGCATAATATAAAATTTATAGCATATAATTTTTTAAAAAAATTGGAATGTTTATTCCCTCCAAATTCTTACCATCATTTCATAAAATATTTTCAAGGAATTCTAGAGATATAAATATGTATTCAATAATGCTGGCATTTATTAACAAAATATTAAACAACATACTTAATTTAAGAAAATTGAGGTTGATGAAATCTTTAAAACATCTACTGATGAAATTGGTATTTCGTGGAATTTTTACAGTAATTGAATGTTTATAATTAAAGCAAGAAAGAGAGGTTTTCTCTTAACTATATTAATGCTATTAAACGTAAAATGGTCTTAAAAATACTTTTATATTCGAACTGAAAATAACAACAAAATTTTAGACATGAATTTCTTAATGTAAACGAAGACTTAGTATTAAATATTAAATTTCCTACAGAAGAGATAACAGAAATTTTGAAAAATATAACTAAGACTTTGAGACCACTTATGATAAGAAAAATCAATGAACTCAAAACAAAATTATTATTTCTCCCCCCCCCAAAGCTATCATTGACACTCTCTCACCTTATATATATATATATATTGAGGTAACGTAATATAATTGATGATGTCAGATCGAAGCCCACACGAAGTACAAAATGCTAGTTGTACACCTGCCGTCGTTATCCGTAGCTTTGAATGACAGTACAGGCGACAGTACGATTTAGCTTGGTTCCACCCTAATGTTAAGAGAGAACACCCTGTGAGTAGTCAGGTGTCTCACCTCTCGTTCCCTTCCACGAACTTTCCGCAAGGAATTGCGGCTCAACGGCTATTCAGAGTGTCCCCATGCTGCACAGGCACTATACATCTGCAAGCATAAAATGCCTGCCTTCTCTTCACCCAGGCCTTATAGCACAGAAGTTTGCGTCGCTAACCTTCAAGCCTAATTGAAAAATGGCCCTTTGGGTTGTGTATGAATTTTCTGATCCATTATCTAATAAACATGACATGACGAAATCCCTGTTGCCCCCGCTTTGTATAATCATTTGCAAATGCACGAATGATTTTTCCTTTGTTTGGTTAGAAAAAGTGTTGCTTATACAGCAATTTCAAGGTCTAATTTATGGAATTCCACTTCTTTTTTAAGGCATGACAAAATGTGGTGCCGTTTGCCATTACAGAAGACGCAATATAAATTTTTGTTTCGACAAAAAGAAAGAAAAAATATTTTCCTTCAAACACTTGAAATACGCCTTGTATTTAAATCTAACACTCTTTTTATCCACTAAAGACATTTTTTTAAGCAACGTAACTTTCAGAAATTTATGACTAAATTTACTACAAAATATACATTTTTTAAATGACTCCTCTTCCTTACCTTTTCCCATTAAAGCTGCACTTCTAGGTAAAGTAGTTATGTCCTCATTTCGGTGACTTTGCACCATTTTATTTCTGGAAATATCATTTGATTTATAACAAGATTTTTCCACCAGTTCTCTTTGTTTGCCCTCCACTTCTGATCTGAGAAGTTTTAACAACTGCACTGATTCCTACCAAGACTCTTCGGCAGTATAAAGTTCTGAGGTATGCAGGATTCCACTACGGGTAACAACATTACACCATACTTGTATGACGACATTCTGATAGATTCAAGAGACCTTAAAAAAAAGTCTCTAATTCAGAGGTCTCCAAACTAAGACCCGCAGGCTAGATGTAGCCCACGAGGTCCTTTTATCCGGCTCACGGATACCTTTTTATTTACGGGAAAAAATAACGGAAATTTAAGTGTATTTTGCCAATTTAAGCCACCGCGCTTATGGGAACGTTAAATTTTTACCAAATTATTATAGATGCAAGCAGTACTGCGTTATATTGTCTTGTCGATCACAACATTGTATAACATTATTCAATGTTACTTTTCCAACTTCAGTTCACAGTCAATAAGATGATATAACTCCATATGGTGGTAGAGATTTAAATGGTTTGTGCTGGTGTTCAAAACTTTTTTTTCTTGATTATTTTGATCACAATTTGCCAATTTTGGTTGACAGCTGTGAAGAAAAGGTATTGTTAATTAGCGTCAAATTATGAAACGTGTTACACTCTGCTTGTTTAGTGATAATTTCTTTCTCGTAATTATTTACCAGTTTGTATAAAGTTTTGGGAATACTGCCAGTTTAACCAGAATTTTCAGCATATTCTGAAAAGGAAACATTAACCCTCCAGTCTGCACGTAAAATGCCGCCACATTCCAGAGATGCTTTTTCTGCCTTCAAGCAAAATTCCCAAAAGCGGCCGAGCCGCATTCTTAAAAATACGGTTCAACCGCTTTTGAGAACCCCACCTGAAAGCAAAAAAATACGTGTGGTGCATTTTTGAAGCATCTCCAGAATGGCAAGACTTTAAGTGCAGACCGCTTAGAGAGTTAAAAAGCAACAATATTTCTACTATAAGTGAATGTACTTGCAGACTATATGCAGGCAATTTTAACTTAAGAATTTTAAAGAAATTTGAACAAAATTGCTCCGGGTTATTTTAAGCTGTAGTTAAGATAAAACTAATTATCCTAATCAAGTTTTTTGAGCGATATTGAATCCGAGATATCTTCAGTTTCATTAATTATTCTTGTTAAATTTACTTTATTTTAGTATCCAACGATGGTCGAGGAAAAGAAAAATAGACGATGAATGACGGCAATTTCAAGAAGGGAGTTTGGTATATTCCTTCATCAAATTCAGTGAGAAAGTAGTTTGTGGGAACTTGAACAAAGTGATGGCTGTGACGAAATAATACAAAGCGCGGTCATCATTGAAGCAAAAATTAGGAGAAATATGTACAATTGGGGGGATAAAGAACGTACTGAAAAAAGTTTTTATATATTACAAGACAAACTCTTATCCCATTTTTCAATAAATTATCAAATAAAAGTGAGTCCTTAAGAAGCCCAGTTGTTAAGCTGGCTACTTCCTTTACTAAAATTGGGAAACCTTTTACAGATGGTGAAGTAGTGAAGAAACGTTTGTTGGAGTCCCTGATTAACTTTGACTAGAAAAGACGAAACAATTTTAAAATGTAGCTATGGGTGCAAATGCGATTACCCGCTAAGTTGCAGACATGGGTAAAATATGACTTAATTAGAAAAAATAGTACGAAGTTTGACTTTCTTTCAATTGCGATAGATGAATCGCCGGACAGCGGCTCCATCTCTCAACTGCTTGTGTTCATTAGAACTGCGAATAAAGATATGAATATTAGACAAGAGCTGTCTTCACTACATATCATGCTTGACAATGTTACCAGGGAATATATATTCATTGAATTGGGGAAAAAAAACTTTTCTGATTATAACTTGAAATGGACTAACTTCAGTTGCCTGATTGTTGATTGAGAAAAAAGACCCGAGTGGCATAAAAGAAGGCTTGGTTAAAAAGAGAAGACGTGTAATGAGAAAAACAACCCACAAGCTATGTTCCTGCACTGTATTATTCAAAAGCATGCTTTGAGAGATGAATATGTGAGCTTTATTAGCGTAATGAATACTGTGGCAAAGTTGGTGATAATGTATAAGTCAAAGAGGTTCAAACATTGACAGTTCCGAGATATTTGAAAGATGCAGATACAGAATCATAAAACTCATCTTATTACACAAGAGAAAAATTGCTAAGGTGTGAGAAAGTTCTGAGGAGATTATTTGATTTAGGAAAGGAATAAGTGACTTCCTGGAAAGTAAACTCAAGCTACAGACACTTACTGTCTGTTGAAGAGTGGATACGAAAATTGGCCTTTGCTTCAGACATAAATAGTCTAGACAAAAACTGCAAGGAAAGAAAAATCTAATTTCTGATATATGCAGCCAATTAAGGTACTACCCTAAAATCATGACAAAAATTGACATTTTTTTTTAGGATTTTATTTTATAGGTCATCTTATTAGCTTTATTAAAATACCAAGTTTTTTATTTTCCATTCGCTAGAACAAAAACTACAAGTGTTTTAGTAAAAGTAAATGACATAACTTGACAAAAGATGTCAAACTTTAAAATACGTTTTACTCGAAATGTGTTTTTTTTTTCTAAAAGCTCAAACGGGGACAGTGATTGCTCAAAAAGTTTTGAAAATAATTTACTGAATTTTTTTGCGTATGTTCTGTTTAATAGAAGTGTTTTGACTTTCAGATTTATCAATCATTGTTTTATTTCAAAATTTACAGTCATTTATGTGAATATAATCACTGTTTTTTTAAGCAATTTCATATAATCACTAAAATAAAGTGCTCTAGTTTTTGTAAAGACATTTTATGTCTTTTTTAAAGAAATTTATGTCTAAAGATTAAAATATCTCTTATCCTGAAGGTCATTCCAAACATGAATAGCAAAGTAACACATCAAAATTAAAAAAATTGAGAATTTGTTAATAAAATTTTTGTACAGAATGTAATCCCCGTTTATGTAATTTTTTGTACATTTTCACCAGTTTTTTCCCATTTTAATACTAATTATTTTTTTCTGTTTTCAATTGTAGGATTTTTCCTTAAAATATACTAAATAAATCTAAAAATCACAAAAAAATCCCCAAATCTTCATTTTTTTTCAAAAAAAATGTCGCAAGTAATCGGATACCTTAAAAGACTTCAGAATTTGTATTTGGAACTACCTCCAGCCAACCACTACTTTTAGCAGTATAACTTCTTGACTGAAGCAACATCTGAGTTCCTCAAGACTTGGTGTACAAAATCAACAAAGAGCTCCAGCTGCATTTTTAGTAGCGATTTGTTTATTTCTGACATGGATTCAAAGGCAGAAGTGAGACTGTTTCAAAACCCATTTGAAGCCAATGTGACCAATTGCTTAGATGAATTGCAGTTGCATGACATTTGTTTTGCAAGCCAATCACCTCGTTTTTTACCAGTTTTTACCCAATGAAGACTTTCCTATTGTGGATATTCTTTCAACTAATTTTTAGAATACTTGTAAGAACAAATATTTTTAAAAATAAAAACGTGTAGAACAATTTGAGAACTTATTTGATGATAATCATAGGTTACTGTTGATGTTTTTGACGTCAAATCTAAAGTCAGAAATTTTTGGAATTTTTACGTTAAGAAACACATAGTTTAATCGTTCTCCAAAATAAATCTATATTTTAGGGTTGAGTTGAGTTGAGTTGAGTTTGGTGTGTGTGTTGTGTGTGTATGGCGCAAGGGCCAGTTTTGGCTATACTGCGCCAAACATTCTTAGGTCTATGGTCTGGACGGGAAAAGAAGAAATTGGATGACAAGATGGAGGGTCGAAAATAGAGAAGGATCACTGGGGTACCCCGGGGTCGTGACACCCGTGTTTACCAAAGATAGTAAACCCCTTGGGAAAAGGAAACGATCACTAGGGTACCTCGGGATTGTGACACCCGTACCCACCTAAAGAAGGTGAGTCCCCTGAGGGTTCTAAATTTTAGGGAACGATTAAACTAGTGTAGTGTTGATCCACTGTAGGGTATTAATGTGTTATTATATATATATATAAATAATATCTGAATAAAATAATATTTAATAAATATCTAAAAATAACATGTACGTTTTGATATTTTTTTATTTGACCTCTGAATGTCTAGTCCTCCCCAAACTGCTATTTGGAAGTTAATGTGTTTCTCAGGTTGAAAAGTTTGATTTTTCGTTTAGACCAGAGGACAACAATCTTTTAGCTATTAGGTGCCAAACCAATCTAATAATATGTTAGATAACAGCATGTTTGAAGCATTTCGAATCCCGCGACAATGCACGCAGAGTTAGAGAATTGAAGGCCAAGAACATAGATTTGCACTATTATTAAATATTAATTTTGAATCTGTAAATGATATTTCTTCACATACAAATAAACAACATAAAAAATAATTATATCGGCCGCAAAAAACTCGAATATAAGCTGCACTATTTTTACAGTGTCAATGCTATTGAAAATCGGGTGCGGCTTAGAATCGAAGGCAAAACATTTGTTGGAAGGGGAGATCGTGTTTCAAGACCTTTCAAAAGGAAACATGCAAATGACTATTCAGGACACTTGCAACGATGACTTATCCCATTCCACAGTTAATCTTTAGCAATTCAATATCCTGAACAACGTTGTCTGCGCGTATTTAGGAATTTTTTTGTATAAGCTTTTTTGATCACCTAAACATCAGAGATATCGGTAATAACATCAAGTTCAGTATGACGCAAGTATGAAAAGGGAGGCAATTTTATACACAGAAAAAAACAGAGAGTAGCTGCCACTGAAAAATCAATATAGATGAAACAAATATACGTCAATGGCGTAAGCAAAATGATATAATTTTTGT
The DNA here is from genome assembly GCA_019973955.1 of Trichonephila inaurata madagascariensis. Classification (NCBI taxonomy): domain Eukaryota; kingdom Metazoa; phylum Arthropoda; class Arachnida; order Araneae; family Nephilidae; genus Trichonephila; species Trichonephila inaurata. The sequence continues at coordinate 143,664 of BMAV01013144.1, forward strand.
TTTAAAATGTTCAATTTCCATTTATAATTAATTTATATTCTTCTATAATACATTCTTTTAACAAAATGTTGCATAGCACATGCATTGGATGGCATGGAATACGACAGCGTGTATGAAAATGGCGATGTCGACACCAATTCCAATGTCAGCTGTGACAATGGGAGTGACGAATAATTTTTTAAACATGATACTCATGGTTAGAGTAAGTGTAGGTCCAATTATGTATTTGAACGTTTTTAATAGTGGTCAAATGAATTAATTATTAACTTCTTATTTTTTCTCAGTATATTTTTTCATTCCTAATGTATCGAATATTGATGAACTTCTTACACATTTTTTTTATTTTTTTTTTCTCAAAAACGAGTAAAGAATTAAGGGTGCGGCTTAGAATCGATGGCGGCGCAGATTCGAGTAGGTACGGTATTATGTATTTTTAAACATATATATTAAAATAAAAACAAAACAAAACGACATATAACTTTAAAAAAAGTATTTCCCTTCATTATAGTTAAATAAAAAATTTAATGTGAACCTAGTGAATGCACCACTATATCTTCATATCATAAAATGAGGGGTATAATTTATCCCTTTCAATTTGACCCGATTCTGAGAGCACTCAATTGTAAAACAATTTCTTTCCAGACTTGAAATATTTTTTATATGAGGCAATATTTTTTTACTTGGATATGTGGAACCAAAAGTGAAAAGCATACAATTTTGTCACATGAAACAATAAAATTTCTTCAGGGTGGCATACAATAATTAAACAAATAACTATAATTTTATCTATCAAATTTTTTCGTAATTACGTGAATGTTTTCAATTCTGAGGATATTGGTCAAATAAATTCCATTATAAGTTTATTAATCTCCAACCACTCCAAAAGTTACAAAATAGTAGAGTAGTGCAGAGGACAACTGTGTGCGGATTGTACTGCGTTTCACATGTGGCTCGCATTTCGTCTGCTGTCGACTCCTGGTTTAGACCCTAACTATTATTTTAATTTTCTCAATAAAAATATTTCTAGTATCCATTATTAAAGAATTGATTTAAAACAATTTTTATATCCGTTTTTATTCATCCTTGCCACATGCGTTCAGAAGTTGAAGCCACAGTTCCATATTTTATTTTAATTATTTTTTTTCCTTTAAGTTTTTAATGAAATAAATCTGGATCTTACTTTTAAATAAATACATTAAAAAAAAAAGTACGGTTTTAATGTTTTTTACATTGCAATTTTAAATTGTTTTTAAGCATATCGAAAATATTTTCCGTTTGAGCCATCCAGTTTTCGTTACTCTTCAGGTTTTGTTTGTTTAATCACGTGTCATGTAGAATTAGATACCCCTCTAAAACATATATGTATTTAGATGTCCGGTTTTCTACTTTTGGTGGGCGCATAACTTTTTGAAAATGGTATTTCGTATTAGAAAATATCTCAATTAATTTTAATTATTAATAATTTAATATTATGCTTGTAATTTAACAAATATTTTTAGAAAATTATTTTTTACAATATTTTTCTTCTTTTTACACCAACTAACCGCAAATGCAGGGCTTAAATAGTATCTTTGACTTTACAGTTTCTTAGTTCTTAAGGCTAAGTGTTTGCAATTGTACCACTGTAGCTCCCTTATATTGACCTGCACTGTATGTTTCTGTTTCTATTCACTGTTGAGCTCAGTTAGATTTATGACAATTTAATAAATGATTAATAATTATACACAGGCATTTGTATACGTACCTATGTATGTGTTTTCAAAACATATATGTTAACTTTTTGATAGGCTGAAATATTTTTAGAATGAATAAAAGTTATTTTTATTTAAGTAATAAAATATGTAAAAAAGCAACTGCAGTGTAAGCAAATTTTTCTTTTATTTAATATTCATCTTCGATTATTTTCTCAAGCTTAAAAATTTTGACAATTATAAAAACAAAGTCCAAAAGTCTTTCCAATAGTAAATTTTCTGTTCATCCAAAGATTCCATCAAAAACTCCATCTGCAAGACTTGCGGCTTCATCAAAAATACCTACGTTAAAGAATTAAGCAATAGTAAAAATATTCAGATTCAATGTTTGAAACAATTATCAGTTCAGAAAAACGATGAAGTATTTTTAATACTAGATATGTTTAAAGCGGTGTAGCTTTATATTTATAATAATTATTTCGGGTAATCGACATCTCTAATATCACACCATATATTATAAATGCTCTAAATGTTTCCCTTTATACGAAGGTTGGTACTTTAATAGTGGCAACACTGCTGTTAAAACGCTACGCAACACAATACCAAAGAATGTCGAGTCCACCAAACGTGAACTACATTCTTACTTTACCTCTCTGATAAAGTTCTTTACGTCACGCACATGCAAAGTGACAAGAAGAACCGATCAATGTATCAGCTTGTGGTCTAAAGTAAGTGTCAGGATGTTGTCAAAACAAGAACAACGAATTTGGATAAAAATTGAATGTGCCAGAGGTCATACAGCGAGATAACTTCATCTAGGGCTTCAAGAGGTTTGCGGGGAATCTGCATTGCCTTACAGAACTGTATCGAGATGGGAAAAAACCTTAAATGAAGGACACCGAAATGTGGCAGGGTCGTTCTAGTGTCAGCGAAGCGGAAGTGCATACTTTTGCCGCATTAATGGACAGTTATTAACACCGAATTATTCTTGAGTTTGCCCAACAGACAGGATTTGCGCATACAACTGTGTTGCACCTTCTGAAGGAATGCCTGTGCATGATAAAAATTGCTTCACGATGGGTTCCACATGATTTGACGGAAATGCAGAAAGGGCTACAATACGATGCTGCTCGAGCTCACCTGGAGCGCTATGAGCCTGAAGGAGAGGCTTTTTACGCCGTATCATTAAGCTGGATTAGATTTTGGATGGATCATACCAGTCAGAACTGAAATTTTAATCAAACAATTCGTGTCATTACGGGTCACCATTCAAACACAGAAGACCGTCAAAGCACTGTATTGCTGTTCATTTTTGGAGCACCATCTTATACCAGCTTTGAGAGAAAATGGCGACATTTTCTGAAGAACGCCCCTAATTTTGCCTGATAATGTTCGGCCACATGCAGGACAGCTGTGACTGATTAGTTCGATAAATGGGGCTGGAAAGTGTTTTACAATCCATCATACCCCTTGTGACTTTGATTTAATCCCTTAGACGAATAACCCACTTTGTGTCATTCGCTTCAAAACGGTTCTAGATATTCTTGCGGCAGTAAACTGGTCCATTCGAACTGTGAAAAGAACAGGAGCTTCTACAGGTGTTCTGTGACTTTCACATTGTTGGAAACGGATTATACACGATGCAGGTGACCATATGGAATGACTCTAAGACATGGTGACATTAATCACTTTTGTATTTCACGTAAATAAATAGTTGCCACTATTAAAGATCCAACTTCTGTACATAGGAAAATATGATTTCTTTAGCTATCATTGACTTGTGATATGGAAGTAGGGTTAAGCATTCTATAGGATACTAACATTCCGATTGAGGATAAAGTTCGTATAAAATATTTCAAGCAGTTATTGAACCAAGTAAAATATCGAAGCAAAATCTAAATTTAGTATATTTCGCTATATATTATATATATTTAGAAAGTGAGAGTGAAATAACTTGAATTCAAGGCAATAGCATAAAATAAACTATATTTATGCAAAAATTACAAAAGAAAACTCCATTTTTTAAAAAGAAAATTGTTTCAAAGTTTAAATAATGGAAAAGCTTTTAATTTATGTTTCATTCAATTATTATAATATGATTAAAATACTGAACGGAATGTTTTTGCTTTAGTTTTGTAAAACGAAATTTCAATATATTTTATACAAGGTTTTATTTCATCTCTATGTTTCTAAAATTATCTTAAGAAAAAATTCTCATCTACAGAATATTTACGAAAAGGGTAACACTGCATGTATGTGTGGTTACATAGTTTTAATTAGTGTTATTGTGAGTTCACAAGCTGGCCCTCTATCAATAATCAGATTTTTTTTTACTTTTTCTTTTTTACTATAGGTCAAAAATAATAAAATAACTGATCCTAGTGTGATCCCTATACACAATGGGTTAGAACTATGTGATAAATAAAATAAAAATTTATTTGATTGTACTCTTCATATCCCCTTGACAATTTTAATAGGATTTGTGTTTTTCTAAATAATTGAAAAAATGAGTAAAATACATAAGTTTGTTAATGAAGTTCTGAAAAACGGACACAATTTTAAGCCATTCTCAAAATGAACAAATTAAATTTTAAAACTAGGAGGATGGAAAATTTAATCGTTTTTTTTTTAAAATAGAGAAAAACTACAGAAAATAAATTTTTGGTAGGAATGATTTTCTGTTTTAGGAGAAAAAAGAGCTTTTAGGTTACACATTTGATACAATGTTTTATCAGGAATTCCAAACGGTTGGTTTTTCACCTGAAATTTTGTACCCTGATTATAATGTTATATTTATTAAAAATGTATTTAAATTTTGAGGGTTGTAAATTTTTGTATTTATACTTCTTTTGGGGTTTTAGAGAAATAGGATGAGGGTAAATTTTTACGATGAGTGCGCACACCGTCATGGATGTGACGCAAAAACGGATATGACGTACACCATCACAGATGCGAAAACGCTGTGTCTAGAAATATACAGAATTTGACAGATCCTTCCCGCCTTCGAAATCTCAAAAAAATATTTCTCTTCACTTCCCTGAAGACGAGGAGGACACCCGGGTTTGAACCGGGGACCTTGCTTTTCGCTGACTTGTGACGTCACTACTAGTACGGAAAGATCATCCTTCACCTACGGAGCTTCTCTCATGCATTTGTTTGAACAATTTTTGTTATTAAACCAAACAAACTTACAGAAAATTTTTAAAAAATTAATAAATTAATCTTTAAATTTTGATTCATGTACATAAAACATAAGAGTAAATATTAGTTTACCTATTTAAATAATAATTGCAAGTATATGATTAGAGATGTATATTTACTATGAAAGCATTGCGATGAACATAAAGACATTTATTACATTGTAGCAAATTATAAGAGACTTTTGTATTGGTATATTTATTTTTGAAGTTATACTTCTTTTTGGGCGTTAGGGAAAAAGGGTGAGGGTAAATTTTTACGAAGCGCGAGCAGACAGTCACGGATGTGCGAGCATACCTTCATGACACCGATACGCGCGCACACCGTAGTCTAATATTTTAACATGCCACTTTTTGGGTGCTATAGGACTGATATTTTGGGGATCATAATAACTATTGTTATAAACCATATCTGTTGGGACGCAATTCCCTCCCCCTCTCTACAGATTTTTGGCCAATATCTCGGCACCCGAGCCTCACAGTCAATTCGGACCTGGCTCCTTCAATCCCTCTCGATCTCCTTTTCCAGTTATTATAATTTCATGCTCTCATAGGGCTATTTTTTCTATAGTTCTTAACTGTATTATTTTTAATTTGTTTAAATTCACAATATCTTGGCTCTTGTTCGAGTCTCGGACTTGAGATTTGAACAAAATATTCTACACGTCGAGACCCAGCCAGTCATCTGCTTCATTCCCATTTTGTAGGCATGGGGAGGGATTAATCACTATAATATCATGCTCTCATGTTAAACCTATGGAGACTGGAAGAAACTTCACCCCCTAAGGAATTGAACTTGGAAATTGATTTGTGGAGGTCCACCATATTTTCGTATTAGCGCGAGTTTTACGTGGAATTGGCCCCCTCTCCCCTACAGAACTTCCTCAGAAATAACTCGAACCCTATGCCACCTTGGTCAACCGCACCTGCTGGATTAGATTGTTCTTCCTATGAGCATCCTAGATATATTTTTCAGGACCATAGCTCCATATATATATACCCATTTTTAACATTTTACAATTATTTTAGTTATAATTTTTTTTAAATCCTGCATAGCTTCAAAGAAGTTTAAGATTCGTTAATGAATCTCGGACCATAGTTTCTCCTCGTTGAGCTGTTTCATCTGTTAAATTTCGTGTGTAGATAGTGGGCTTGGAGAGGGGGGGGCGTTATCACTAAAATTAGAATCCCCATGCTATTCCTAAGGTGTTCCGTCTTTTGATGACGTAACGATATTACAGAGATAGAAGGATGAAACTTTGGGATCACCTACTACTCTGTGTACTGTTGGGATGTATGTGACCATTTACGTCACAGTTATTCCCCCCAGGGGGGAGTTAGTTTCGTTTTCCATTCCCGAGCTAGCGCCGCCCCATTTGCAACTACAGACTCCGCACCGGTTCTAATGGATTACTCTTGTGTTTTCTCACAACCAATTCCAGGTTAGAATTGCTGGGTGTCCTGCTTCTACTTTATTTGTTTTAAATGTTTTAATTATTTTAAAAGACCATAACTCGGGGGCTCTTCTGGCGGTGGTCTTAATTTTCTCAGGAACAATTCTTCCCGCCGAGACATACAATATGTGGTCTCAGGTGTCACATTCGGTTCACTTCATCTCCAGATATTGTCTGATACCCCCATATTATTGGTCCGGTTTGATTGACTGATAGTATCATTCAACTCTGCTCGTGACTGCCTTTCGTCGTTGGCCCAGTTTACCCTGCTAAAGAGTTTTAGAAAGATTTTGAACTTGTTAAGCCAAAGAATTATAACTTCTTACTTGCGTACGTAAGTACACATATACTTTTTTTTCAATAATTTGAGCTTTAATTTCTTTCTATATATTATATAGAAGTGTGGTAGGCGCATGCAAAGGGGAAAGTCACAAAAATAAACTTTTGTCAAATAAATGACATTTTTTTTCTAATTCATTGTTTAAAGTCTTAGAAAAGTTGGTATTTTTAATTTCCTTTGTAAAATTGTTAGTATTACAATTACATTATTATAGAGAAATATAGAAGTGGGACGACTGTGAAGAATGTGTGTGTGTTATTCATTCCTAAAGCAATGACCTGTGTTTTAAAAAGTCTAATGAATTATTTTACACTTAAGAGCCTTTTAATTATCTGAACCTTTGATAAATTAAAACTGGAACACTTAAATGCAAAAAAAAAAAAAAAAATACAAGGAAATTCTAAGCTTATTAAAACTAAAGTAATATAGAATTATAGACCACACAACATTCTATTTATTGTTGATTCATCCCTGATAACCATCAAAGTAAATGAAGAAATATGTTAAAAAGAGGAAAAGGACTTACCACCCTCGTGGTGATGATGATGAGGTTCTGCGGGAAATGGAAGAAAATTGCATATTAACCAGACTGATTATCTTACATAAAAATATAAATTGGTTCACAAGAAATATTATTTCTATTTATAAATGCAAAATTTTTATTAAAAAAATAATAAATGTGTCATTAAGTATTCTTCAAAATTTCTTACTTTGAACTTTGTGGTCTGTAAAGTAAAAAAAATATATATTATATCAGTTTTAGATTTCAAATCAAAAACCCCATTTAATCATTTTAACACAGACATTCGTAGTAATATTGATTATTCAGAAGGTTTTCCTTTATATGAAAAAAATATTTAAATGGACATTTAAACCCGTTCTCTCTCTCTCTTAAACAGAAAGAAATGTAATAAACGTGTAGGGAAATTATGAAAAATATAAAATAACTATAACTTATAGAATCTAAACTGTAACATTGTGCGTTTACAACCTTTAGTATAATATTTATGATAATATATTCCAAATTTATTTATTTTGACCAAATTTTGTGGTTTTCTTTCATATAAAGAGGGAACTAAACACAATTTTATTGAACATTTAATCGAAATTTTGCTAATAATTGAAGCTTCGATACTTATACTTCGAGCTGTATGTGCGATAGGTTGTGGACTTTTTAATTATTCTTTTTTGTTAGCTATAATTTATATCATGTATAAGGATACTCAATTCAATTACAAAATAATTTTTAAATAGTGTTTTTTTAAAAAAAAACACACACAAAAAAAAATGTTTTAATTTCTTTTAAAATATTATATTAGTATTTAGTTTATTTTAGTTAAATATGAGCTTTACTTTTTAGTAGCAAAAACATTTATGCTCAACTTGTAATAAATTGTTTTAAACAAGTTTTTTTTTATTAAAAAAGTATACATAATTTATACAAGTATATTGAATACTTACGGTGCTCGCCCGCCATAACTGAAAGAAAAATATATTTTATGTAATGGAAAATATTTTAATATTATAATTTAGGAGAAAGTAATTCAAGTTTTAAACCAAGTAAGCCTAAAATTGTAGATCTAACTCATTGTGAAACCCTTTTTCATAAGCACTACATAAAAAGGAAAAAAAAAGATTGTAGTTTTCGAATTATTGAGCTCAATTTAAGGATAAGAGAGAAAGATATTTTCTTGATATTCAAAAAAACTTGTAGCAAAAGACACTTGAGATAGTTAATCATTTTTAAATAATTCTTAATAAGTCTATGTAGCAAAGTCCCTGAAACCCTTACGCAGAAATAAGTATCTTTATCTGCTTGAAACCATGTCAAAATGGAATAAAAACTTATTCGATAATAATTTTATTTCTGGGTTATCTTTAGACGTTGCATGTTGATAAGCAATGAAATCAATTAAAAGAGTCTTTTAGATATTTAGAAAATAAAGTTATGGCGTGGTGGGCGCGAAATGATAAGGGACAGACGGGGAAGGGGTTCTTTACCAAGCCCACTAGTTATTAAAACACGTTTATTAGACAAAACCAACACATTTACATACATAACTAGAGAACAAACAGCCGACATAGAATTGAAAGGGATCGGAGCGCATGCTCATAAATCCTTACAGTTCCGAAACTTGGCCATCACAGAAGATTGTTCTGTTCGCTAGAGGGCGCGAAAGTCTCTTTACAGTTAATATGGAAGAGTCTAAATAACGGGGTGGGGGGTTACAAAGTAAGATTATTGTGTAACGAGAACGTTGCCTTTCTCCTGTTAAAATTACAAGACCGGTGGATGATGGTTTATTGGAGTCTGAATGTTTTGTTTGCCATATTAGAAAATAAATTTAAAAAAAAACAGGAAAATAAATAAAAAAGGTTCATCTCATCTGTGGATGCCAGGAGAATAAAAATAATATGTCTCCAATATAGAAGAATGTCATCAACAGCCATCAGAAGTAATCTGAATTATTCTAGCATTTCTGTCAGTTATAAGGACAATAAGGAGTACATTAACAGAGTAACAGATCTTAAGTAACAGGTTACATTTCACGAAAGAAGCCTTATCTCAATTCTCAGCTACAGAAAAAAAAGACTACAGTGGGCAGAGAAACACATTAATTGGAAACATGATCAGTGTTCACATGTCGTATGAAATGATGGAACTAAGATATCGTTATTCGGTAATGATTAATGGAAATATATAAGACGTAGAATATCAGAGGAGTTACACACAGAGGGGCACAGATGATTTCCCTGTTATTTGCTATACTGACGGCAGTAAAATTGATGGAAGAGTTGGTTTTGCATTTGTTGTGTTCAGGAGTGGTGTTGGATCCGAAAACTTTCAATTTAGAATTCGTGATGAATGCACAGTTTTTGTAGCTGAACTTTTATGCTTAAACTTCGCCGTTAAATGGATCACTGAACAAAATAGTGTCATCTCAGAATATCTCATCTGTACTGACTCTCTTTCCTCCTTGGATTCTCTTAAATGTATTTCTTCATCTAATAACATAATCGTCGAAATCCAAAAGCAACTTAAAAGCCTAAAAGATAAAAACATCTCAATACATTTTGCATTTGTTCGCGGACACACGGGCGTTCTTGGGAATGAGCGAGCCGATTGGCTTGCAAAGGCTGCAACCAAGCGCAAAATTGACATTGACGTTAATATTCCTAAATCATTTTACAAATGGATCACGAAAGGAAGAATGGTGAAGACTTGGAACCAAGAATATCTCATTTCTAATAAAGGGAGCATAACAAAGAAATTTTTTCCAACCATTAATAAAAGACTGTCATGCCATCATTTTTACACTAACTACAAAATAACCCAATTTCTCAAGGGTCATGGTAATTTCAAAAGCTACTTGAACAAATTTAATTTAGTTCCACCATCTTCCTGTGATTGTAATATTGGAGGCGAGGAAAATGTAGCACATGTGCTCCTTCTGTGTTCCAAATTTGCCAGAGAAATAAAGATCCTAAGACTGGCTTACAAGGGACTTCATATAAATTGGCCTCCAAATTTTCACCAACTTCTTTCTACCAGAAATACTTTCAAAACTTCTGTGAATTTGTTATAAATATTTGTATTTCTTCGTAACCTCTATATTTTTTCCCCTTAATGTGTGTTTATTACTTACTTCTGTAAGCTCCGTGTGATACTTTGTGGTGCACGGGGATTTTGTAATTGTTTTCAATATATATATATATATATATATATAGAAGAATGTGATCAACAGCCATCAGAAGTAATCTGAATTATTCTGGCATTTCTGTCAGTTCAAGAACAATAAGGAGTAGATTAACAGAGTAACAGATCTTAAATAAGAGGTTATATTTCACGAAAAAAGCTTTATATCAATTTTCAGCTACAGAAAAAAAGTCTACATTGGACAGAGAAACACATTAATTACAAACATGATCAGTGTTCACACGTCGTATGAAATGATGGAACTAAGTTATCGTTATTCGGTAATGATTAACGGAAATATATAAGCTGTAGAATATCAGAGGAGTTACATCCTGACTGCAATCAGGCAACTGTGAAGAATCCACTCAGATTTACTACTTGTCCATGCATGTCAGCAGATATTTGCCACATTCATGTCACCGATGGAACACTGAATATCAGAAAATACAGAACTATTTTCTATAGGATTTAGAATTTATTATAGACCCCAAACTACTTTCCTTCAGATTTATATTTTCCAACAGAGTCAAATTTATTCTTCAGGAATATTCTGCTCCCTGCCACAAGGCAAAATTATCGAAAGAATGGTTTCGTACAAAGAACATCGAATTGATTTCCTAGCCTGGAAAAAGTCCTAACCTTAATCCTATCGAAAATATGTGACACTGTGTTTGAAATATCCTACCCGAAGAAAACTCCGATCAAATTAATATAAATATAGCTAAACTGAGACTATAGATGTATCCTGGTATCATGTAATAACAAAGGAAGAGCTTAAAACTATCTTCAAAATGAAATATTGTTGTGAAAGTGTAATAAACCAGTAATATAAAAAAAAACAATTAAGTCTCCATTCCTACTTAGATCAATAAATAAAAATTTTATTTAAGCTACTTTTTTATTAAATAGTTATAATTAATATAAATATGCATATAAATATGACAGAATCACAACATTAAGTGTTAATTAACGTGGCCGTATTTGTAATTCTATAAATAATTACTTTCAATCAATTATTTTTTATTAATTATAACTAAATTATTGTATTGTCATCCAAAATAATCATGTATACAAAATTTCATCTCAATTGAGCGGTTTGAAATGTATTTTAATAGCGATTGAAAATTCTATGAAGATAAATAAATACATAAAGAAATATATAGAGTGTGAGCTAATAGTAGAAATTGAAAAATAAATGCTACCCTACTAAGTACTGAAATATCAATGCAATTATCAGCATCTAACTTTTAACGCAACTTAACTTTTTTGTAATGCAAATATAATTTAATTTTATTTATTTTTTTGTGTGTGGAATTCAGTATTCAATTCTTCTTAAAATGATTTCTACGACTTGGAATTTTGTGAAACGTAGCAATTGTATAATAAGGATTCAAATCTTAAAACAAACATTTCCAAAAGTTTTCACAATTTTGGCCACTACTGTATGTACGAATTATGTGATTCGCAATAATCCATCTCACTTTTTTTAACTAGGCCATTGTTACATACTTCTACGCATTGCAAAGTTAATCCGATTTTTCCAGTGGTGTAAAATAGAAAAAAAAATTGTAATAAGAGTTAAATAAATTGTCCTCATTGGTCTGAATTTTTAAATTAAGATGTCCCATCTTGATGATGTTTTTTAAACTTATCATTATTATTGCTTTCGAAGCTCCAAGAAGATATAAGCTGCTTTGGTATTACATCTGAATGTGTGTGTGTGTGAAGTATATATCAGTGATTATAAAAAATTAAAATAACCCCTGTTAATTTTTTTCCGGCATTTATAAGTGAAGACTTAATATAAGTAAGGACATTCTTTCGTTAAATATTTACTTGTTTAAGGCGTGGAAAAAAGTCCAATCAATAATTTAAAGGTTTTGCAATTAATCGTGATTTAGTAATTTAATACATTAAAACTAAATCATTAAAAAGATATATGAATATTGAACATAAATATATCACTTCTTGTTCAATTTTTTGAAAAAAAATATATGTATTTAATGAGTAAATATTTTAATAACTGCTTCAGGCACGTTAGAAAATAATAAAACATTTTTGAAAACATTTAAATTTTTTATCAATTACTAAAGGAAAAATGAAAATTCTGAACGACACCTACATTACTTCCTTTGAATAAAGTATTAAGCTCCATTTTTTTAAATAAAATATATAATTTACATGTATTGAACTTAATCGTTACTCTTGTAGAAAAGAGCATACGCAGGCATAGTTTTGTAATTATAAACCAGAATTATTTTAAAGATATAAAATATTGTTTTTAAATAAAATTTCAAAGCTGCATGTTTTTTCAGTGTAGAGAAAACAAAGCAAACAAGAAGTGAGTTGATAGAAAACTTACCCATGGCTAAGAGAGCTACTAACAAAACGAGAAAAAATATTCCTTTCATTGTAAAAGTGTTAAGGACGAGCAATATCCTCCAAGTGTGTAGATGCTAAAGATCTAAGGCTTTATATAGCAAAAAGCTTTAAAGATTGAATTTTAGGACGCCTATAAAACTAAAATATGTTGCACAAACTTTTAATCTAATGAAAAATATTAATAACTAATATTAAAAAAATAAATTTATAGGTGTTCTCTTTGACAAAATAGCATGATAAATATTTTGTGATCTTTACAATAATTCATAAATCTACTTTTTTACTATTTCTACTTTTTTTCTATTTAAACCTGAACAAATAAATGAAAATTTTACTAAGATGAAACAAGATATATAATCGTTTATTTGTAAAACATTTACCGTTTATAAAATTCTTCTTTTGTCTAGTAAAAAATTGGAAAAATAATCTTCTGAAATCATTCGATATTGTTTTAAGAAGCTTTTTATTGGTACAGTTGGAAAAGTAAATTATTTTTTTATTAGTTGTATAATATAATACTATAATAAATTTAACTTTTGATGTTATTAATAGTTAACTCGAGTACATTATCCTGTGTAATGATGAATTTTTACTCCAGTAAGGAAAGAAACAAATATGAATTGTCTAATTTAGTTTTCTTTGAAACCGTGCACAATCATCAGAAAATAGAGATGCGAGAAAGAGCTCAGGGAAGGAGTTCTTCTTTACCTCTAAGTATTTTCTTTGATCACAACCACTAAGCAATAAGCATGTACCTATCAGGAATATTTTGTTTTTTATATAAATAAACAAATTTCAAATATCTAATATAAATATTTTTCTTTTCTTTTTATTATTTTAAACAATTAGCATTATTTATTTCAGATACTGGAGAGTACATTTTTTCGACCTGTAGTACCTTTTATTTTAATTTTGCTTATTCTTCTAATTTCATAAGTAAACACAGTAGCAATTCGGAGATTTTATTTTTTCCGTATACCTAAAAGGTTAATGCAGCGCTTCTCAAACTGCGGGACACGCCCCCCTTGGGGGTCGTGATAAACCTACGTGAAAGGCGCGAACATATCGAATATTCGAAAATAAAATTTTTGAAAAATTATTAATATTTACTGGAAAGAAGCTCATTAAAGTACATTCCAACATAATAAGAAATTAAATACGTATTTACACTATTATAATATACTTATAAATGTATCAGTATGCACAATGCATTTTATAATTAATTAATTAATATTAAATTAAGAACAATTTTGGTAATTACTGGTGACTCTCCCATGGTCTTGTCATATATAAATTTGTATACCAAATTTAATGCATATCTTGGTAATTTGTACGGATTATAATTAAAGATGCATTGTAGCTTTGGCGTCAAAGTACATTCAATACATTATCATTGTAAAAGGGGGGGGGACACAATGAAATTTATGATTAAAAATTGAGTGGCAAATACACTAGCAAAATTGTGTGACAAGTTTGAGAAACACTAGGTTAATGAGTTTAATATGACCTTTTTTTATCCATGATTCAACATCTCCACAAGATATGTATTCTGCTTTACTTCTTATGTTTGTTTTCTGCTCAAAAGCACCAAATAATAAGAGTGCATCATGTGAGTACGTTTTATTTTTATAAATTTTAACGAACCTTTTACCTCCTAATTTTCAATAAATAATTCAAAATATATATGGAAAAATTCAAACTATTATTTTTTCTAATTTTTTTATAAAGTTTAGGCTTATTTTCGTTCCACATTAGGTAAATGACTTTTAAAACATCTAAAAATATCATCTACAGGTTTTATTACAAATACTACTGTCTCAGGTGTCTATAATAAACAGAAAACAGGTACTTCAATTTGCGGAATTTATTGCTCCACAAAAATTCATGTGAACACTTTTTAATATGTGTTTAGTAGTTAACATATGAGTACTATTTTCCTTATTGAATATTTATCTTGTCTGATTTTTCATTCCACAAAAAAGAGGAATCAATATCATGTTTGGCACTCAGGGTCGATCCTAGGGTATCGGCCGCCCTCGTGCAAACACCTAATGTGCCGCCCCCCTTGAGAACTTTTCACATTTTGACTAATACTTAACGTTGACGCTAAAAAATCATCTACTTATATAGGAATAAAAAGTAAAACACATTAATTATAACTCAAATAAAATTTGAAGTGCAGAACTTCATTTTTTGGCCAGTTAATGAGTTATAATAGCGACAAAATGTTTAACAAAATAATAAACTAACAAAAATATAACCTTTAAATAAACATTTTATAATTATAAATGCAAAACAAAAGAATTTACTCAAAAAATACAATCTAATAAAAATAAATACTCTAAGGCACAAATCTCGTTAAACGATAAGTATATACATCTGTTTTTCTACTAAGACTAAGTAATAAACTATACCGTAAAATCCGGTGTGTAACGCACACTTTTAACTCAAAAAATAAGATCGAAATTTACGGTTGCGCGTTATACGCCGGATATAAAAATGAGAGCTTTAAAAATGCAAATTAGATGAGCATAGAAAAAGATCAGACTTTTACATATATCGAAATACTGTTTCTGTGAAAGAAATAACATTCCTTATGAACTTAAAGGGTTGTAATTCTGAAAGTACACTATTTTTACTAAAGCTTGGAATAATATTCGAATAAAGGACTTCAAAACACAACATCATTGCGCACATGCATTTCAGGTTTCTTCATAAAAACGGGTGTGCTTGTTATACGGCGAATATGTGTAGGGGCACGTTATACGCCAGATTTTACTGTAACTATAAAATAACTTTTCTGGCTTTCTAAGAAGCAAATTTGTTAATAGTTTCGGTTAAATCCGTTTTTTCTGAGATTTCAGATTCAATTGAGACTATGGCCAAATCTGAAAGCCTTTCTTGTGCCTTATTATTTCTCAAGTAATTTTTAATATACTGAAACTTCTTTCATCGGAAGCTACAGAAACAGGTTAGGTTAAAATAATTCTTAATGCTAGAGCGAAACTGGGAAAACAGGGAATAAGATCATTTTTCACTATAATTTCTAATATCTCAGTTGGCTGTTTTTTACCAGGAAAAATATCTTTGAATGAAGTTATTTCATTAAAGAGCTATATACCGTCTATATCTTACTTTGGAATTTCTTTTTTATTTTCTCTTATTGTTCCAGCAATAGGTTTTTTTTCTTTTCAAAAATTCATCTGAAAGTGGATGTGTACCAGTTGTCTCCTTTAAAGTCACGTTCTTCCCAAATGTTCTATACATGTAAAACATGTATTTCTAACTGTGTCTCCCTCTTCTAAATCTGGATTGATTTCAGTGGAGGAATCCTACTTGCTGTTATACTCTTCATCATTTGATTCTTCCTTATCATAATCATGAACAGAAATTCTTCATCCGAAAATACTGTTGTACTATATCTCTCTCTCTCTCTCTGTTAAATACTGTATCTATTAAATTACTTAAATATCACATTTCTTCATCATAACTACAATAATACGCCATAGTATAAGGAAGATTTAAAACGTGCTCATGCATTCAAAACTGTAACGGCGATTCACGTGCAAGGTATGACATACCCGAAGAGGCGGTATCCAAAGATATATATTTAGAATTCGCCTACAAGCTAAGGCCCCTCAAAGATATGACCTTAAAGTCAGCTACACGAGAAACTATCCATTTTCCAAAAAAGGTTTAGAAGGAGTGTTGAAAAAAGGTAGACGGTGGGTATGACATACCCTGCCGGGTTAAAACTGAGAAAGATCTCTGACCTGATCCATTCTATATCGGTATAGTTAAAAACATTTTTAAAAGTATCTCTACGTTAGGGAAAGTCGAGGCCATTTCTTTTGCAACTTCGATGCTTGCACAAAGCCTCGGGTCTTCCCGAGGGACGTTTTCCGATTCCGAGTCATATAATTTATTTCTGTGTAGAAGTGTGGAAGGAATTTCTGTGAATGCTTGAAAATAAAGTTATAAATTTTTGATTAAAAAGTAACTTAATTCTTTTTTAATCGAATTTAAATTTTCAAACTTTTTAAAGTTTTCTATTTATTATTGCAAACTGTAAATTTTTTCCATGAAATATTTAGAAAATTAAAATAATAATCTTAAGCTTTTTAATTTTTTTTCCAAACTCTCAAAAAATTTCATTTCATCTTTTTTTCAAATTTTTTCTGACTGAATTATGAAATTTCTGATTTAATACTAACATATTTTGTCTAATTGATTATTTGATTAAACGTATTAGTTTCATTTCTAAAACAAAACTTAGCTTGGCTTCCAGATTACTTTTTCAAAATTATTAAAATATCTTCACCAAAAGTACGCTTTCAAAAATTATAAAGTTTTTTTTTAAAAAAAAAACTATTAACACAATCACAATACTCTGAATTTGTAGTTTCCTTTTAAAGTTTCTAAATATATATATATATGTTAATAAAACATTAATATTATTATTATACTTGTTTGTTTGTTTTTTCAAATATCTTAATACTTTGAGACTAAACAGAACAATAAAACATTTCTAGAATAATTTGAAATTTCTAAGATAACTCAAAACTTTTTGACAAAGGCCACAATATTACAAAAGAAACTTAAAAATTTTTAACTAAATTTATATCTTAATTACATTAAAAATACTCAAGATTATACAACCTTGCT
>BMAV01013144.1:164745-179115 GCA_019973955.1 Trichonephila inaurata madagascariensis
TTGAATGAGAAGTTTTTCCTACTTTCTGACCACATAACACTCCTTATTTTCTCATTATTTTGAGTAACTTGACTAGCTTTTGAACTTTTTTTATAGTGGGTCCTAAGATTCAGAATTCACACTGAAAATTTATATCGTTTGGAGCCATTGACGTACTATTTTATAAACGTAGAAATGAACTCTTAATATGACTATTAATAACATTTTACGCGACTGTTTGCTTACACACGTCCGGGGCTCCTGTAGATAGAGGGGCCCGTATCATTGATACTGGTCCCCTGATAAGGCAGGCTACACCCCTGATGAGAAGGAATGTTACTCAGAATTTGAAATCCATTCTTATTTTTCTCGAACTATGTTATGCTATCGGGAAATCGGGACTTATTTTGATTTTTCAATAACTGTTTAAAATTTAATAATTTATTAACTGTTTTCAATAACTGTTTCTTATTTTGAGAAATTCACAAAAAATTTTGCTTGATCGAAAGAATTATAGGCGGCCTGCGGCCGCCCCCTTGTTTCGGCCGCTCTCGTGCGGTGCACACCTGCTAGGATCGGCCCTGTTGGCACTTTATACTCTCTACATTCACTTAATTCTATTGTTCTATAC
Source organism: Trichonephila inaurata madagascariensis (assembly GCA_019973955.1). Lineage (NCBI taxonomy): Eukaryota > Metazoa > Arthropoda > Arachnida > Araneae > Nephilidae > Trichonephila > Trichonephila inaurata. Next base: position 165,356 of record BMAV01013144.1, read on the forward strand.
CGTATGTACAATGAAAGTGATATTTGTACCACAAAACATTCAGTGAAACGATTCCAAATTCATCAGTGTAATCAAAGCCACATTTTAATTTTGTGTAGAACAATCATCGAAAACATAAAGTTTACACCCCATAGAGTAAAGAGAAAAGAATTCCTTATTCTTATCATAATCATTCTTCATTCATTCGATGTTCTTATTTTAAATTATCCCATGTTACTTTCTTACCAACAATATAAGTATTTGCTGTCAAGTAAGATTTTGACCAATTTTTGGGACATTTTAGGACAACCAACGTTTACAAAAAATCATGAAGAAAATATTCTTTCTTAAAAATAATCATGTTCAATTTCTTTAAATATTTTTCTAACAGAGAATCATAATATTGTTTTTTGCATTTACGTGGAAAAATGTGTAGCGTCAATTTAAATATTGTCACTATGAGTATTGTAAAAACTTGCAACAATTACTTTAAATAGAGGGTTCAAAAGTAGATCAATATAAATCATATACAGTTGAACCTGTTTTTGTGCGGTCCTTTTTTTTGCGATTTTATTTTTGTGCGACAGCANTACTTTAAATAGAGGGTTCAAAAGTAGATCAATATAAATCATATACACAGTTGAACCTATTTTTGTGCGGTCCTTTTTTTTGCGATTTTATTTTTGTGCGACAGCATAAAAAAAACTTTCTGCAGTATTTCGACGAATTGGCTTGTTATATGTAAGAATTCCTGAAATTTTCACACTTTTTTTGTGTGGTTTATATCAACTGCACAAAAACAGGTTCAACAGTTCCCACAAACGTTTGTCCACCATATATATATATATATATATATATATATAAAATACTATCATAAAACTCATAAGTTTTTAAAATTCTGTTATATGAAGCTATTAACATTTGCAATGAATGCTCTATATCTTTGACATATTATATTTTGTAATTGCTACGGATGATGATTGATTTTAAATATATATTTTTTTTTTTTGAAACAGAACATATTCAGTGGAATAAAGGTAGTTGCAATTTTTTTATCTTATTGCTAATTTACTCCTTTTAATAGAAATGAAAGATTATCCTATACACGCCACGTTATGTTTTCTGGAGTCAAAGTGCTATAAAAATACCAGTTTGGTACTTTGAACATTTATAACATTTTTATCTTACGTAGGTATGCTTTTACACATCGTTTTTTGCTTAAATGATCAGTTTCGATGGATACTATTGCTTCTATATATTGATAAAATTGATATGAAAAATCTATATATAATGGATATTTATCTTTTATGGTTATATATACAAATATTTGAGTATATATTGACGTAGAATATAAACGTAAATAAAAAAGAGAGTGATATATCTCGAATGATCAGATGAGATTTTACTTTGTCTACGTTTTTTTTCTGTAAAAATATGTAAAAATAGTTTATATACTTTTAGATACCTCTATTATTATAGTGTCTATTTTTGATTATCTCCCATACTGCAGTTTGGAAGATGATGTGGTCATTAGGTTGAAAAATTTGGAGACCCTTGCCTTAGAACATAAAATTGTCGATATGTACGTATTCCGTAATAATTAAACACGGAAACCTCATACTCTTCTTAAAAGTGGCCCTGGGTCTCATGAAATATTTATGAGATACTCATAAGAGAACGGAAGAAAATCGCATTAAATATAACTTGAATCCTTCAATAATATCGGCTTAAAAATGGTTATTTTTTATAACAACTGAATAGTTTGAAATTAATAGGCTTACTACAACAAAATCAAAGTAAAAATAATTTTATATACGTAAACACTATAGCCCAATTCCAAAACAATAAATATTGTATCTTATTGGAACGTTACCGCCTACTTTGACCAAAATTTGTAACAATTTGGCGGGTAACATCAAATTCAGTTAGTTGCACTTACGGAACCTTGAATTAAATGTTATTAAAAACCCTGTTGTAATATATATTTCAAATTTATGTATGTTTACATACAGTACAAATGCTCATATAGTGACTTTAAATGCTTTTTTCTCTAAATAGTGACTAATATTTTTTTAAAAAAATAATTTTACACATGAAAAAAAAGTACATATTTAAAAATCACGAAGTTTTGTAATTTTTTATATGAAATAAACCAGTGATTTAATTAAGTAATATACTATATAGAGTTTGTGTACAGATTTATATACGCCAGGTGTCCACAATAAACTTTAACATTTGCGAGCAGACTGTAGCAAAAAGTATACAGCGGATATGCATGAAAATTAAGTAATGGCAAAAAGAAATGATGGGAATTTTATCGAGGGTAAAAAACAATGAGTTTCAAAAACGACCCATAGGCGGCATATCATTGCTTTATTGAGAACATATAAAGAGTCTACAAAATTTTACAAAACCTGCTAGATTTGCTGACCACTATTGCATTCTACCAACTAGAAGCATAAAATCACGTTTTCGACAGTTGAAAGCAGCCTGAATTGGAGAGTGTTTCGCACATGGCGCTCTATGCGTTTTTAAGGTCGGATAGCCATGGTATCGTGGTAGACTATGGCTTTGAGGTATCCCCTCTGCCAAAAGTCCTAGGGATTCATCTAGGAGTCCAAGATGTTGGAAAATGCTGGCTGAAGGTTCTGTCGTCATCAAAATGGTGGCAGAGTACTTGTTTCACACAACGGGCAATGTGAGGAGAAACGATATCCTGTATAAACTTTAGGGTTGTATCCCATCACCTAACCTGAAGAGCCAGAATAACGGATTCCCTTAGTAATGAAGTGTATCATTGATGGGCGAAGGTGCATGTCACAGACCCTGCGGCGCTGTTCTTTTCGAAAAAAAATATGGCAATTGTGCTGGTTAATCACACCTTCCAGATGAAAGTGGGCCACATTAGTCCCCAAAATGTTCCATGGACATTCGTCTTGGAGCTGAACTCACGCAAAAAAAACCGCAACACAAAAGTTTCTCAACAATCCAGATTATTTGGTAAGATTTGCTGCACTAGCGACAATTTATGGGGAACGTAGCGTAAGACCTTTTGCAGAATTTTATGAACCATAGAACGAGGTTGCCCAAAAGATGCTGCAATACCATAAACACTAATGCAGCCGATGGTTTGCGATTTGTCTTCCTCCACTTACGTCGCTACATGATCCATTTCCTGTGCTGCAACACAATTTAGTCTTTTTCCTAGCTGAATCCTAAATGTCCCCGGAACATTAAATTTCCCAATCATGTGTTTGTCATTCCTTGACTACTAAGAGGACCTTTTCATAAACTCTTCAAAGACCGAAATATCCACAAAGCTTCAGTAGCAGTCTCCGTATTGGTAAAACAATTTCACCAGTAAAGCACTTTCCTGGAGAGACAACGCCATCCTCCTTGACTTGGAAATGAGTATGACTGAAGTTTGCCTCTCACATTTTTATATCCCGCGTGTTGCTCCGTGTGTACAGAATTACTATGGGTACGATATTTGCATATGCCAATATTTTACATTGCATAGTGGAGGTTTTGAAACTCATTTTTTCTCAAAATAAAATTCCTATCATTTCATTCTACCATTACTTAATTTTCATGCAATAGTGCTGCATGGGTTTTCTACAGAATGCTTACAAATTTTAATTGGAGACCTTGTATATGTGTGTAAAATATTCCATACATAATCTATTTGAAGTAATGATTCTTTTAAAAAAAGTGTTGCTAGATAAAAATATGTGTTAGGTGATGTTAAAATCCATATATATCCCCTTAAGACCCAACCCGCACGATCGTGAGGGTTACACATTCTTAAGGCCGTATCACACGTAGATATTTGGTACAATTTTTTCAAACAATTTTTCGTCCTACTGAGGGTGAAGGGTTGCCGTAAACAAAACGACATGCTCTGACGTCATCCGCGCTCTTTCACCACATTGAAATCCGATTTTTCTGCTTCGGAAACAACCATCCATTATTTATTTTTTTTATACCGATCGAGCTTTTATTGACAGTCAAGAACAGTTATGGCGTCTGACTATAAAGTGATTCTTGCGCTTGGATTTGCTGCTATTTGTGACATTGTGAAATAATGAAAGCAAAAAAAAGAAAAATTTGACAGAGAAAGTGGCTGCAACGGAGAACACAATTAGGATGCTACGAGAATTTAATGAAGGAATTAGCTCTTGAAGTAAGTCTTTATTTTTTCAGTAAACTTATGTATAGGGGCGGCTCATGGACAGAAAAAGTGGAGCCCAAGCTTTCTACTTTCTTTTGGTTGTAAATTTCTTTTGTACAAAAATACTTTAAAACTGCAAAAAAGTAAGGGAGCCCAGGCATCCCCCCCCTCACACTTCCATGAGCCGCCACTGCATAGGTATAAATAATGTTTATATATTTGTATGTGCGAAGTGCCTATGGCCAGAATTTTTTTTTAATAAACTATTGATTATTTTCATATGGTCTACATGAAATTTGGAGATATTAATTAACCACCTTGGAACCATACCTGGATATATTTTATGATAAGATGGCTTTTATGAACATTTTTCATTTATGTATATATGTACAATGACCTAACGAAATCTCTACATAAATATGAAAAATATTAATTTTGAATTAGTACCTATATTTATTTACTTTATTAAAAGTTTTTAATATCCTCTCAGATAGTCTTTTTATTTTTGTAAAAAAAAATGTTATCTTTTAACATTTTTTAGCTGATATTATTGTTTAAAGTGTTATAGATAGTTGATTTAAATAATATTTGAAAATGAGGGGATGAGCCCTCAGAGTCTTGCACTCCTAAAATTACAATCTATTTTAGGTAAAATATATTTATGAAAGTTATCCATATATTAACAATTTGCATCGTTGAAATTTAATTTGTCTATAAATCATTAAATATTTTATTATTTATAGGACAGTGAAAGTTATCGTAGATTTTACGAATGGATGTGTCAACTTTTGAGGAGCTCGTAGCTCTTGTTTCTCCCAGTATCGAGAGAAAGAACACATCAATGAGGGAGGCAATTCCTGCTGCTGAGAGGATTGCGTTAACATTGAGATATCTTGCAACAGGTATTACAACATATTTAATTATGTATCAATGGTACCATTTTATTGAAAATTTGCTTTTCTAGATCAATTTATATTATTCAATTTCTTCAATGCATTAAAAATATTCTTTTATTCATTTCAGGTGAAACGCAATCCTCTTTGAGTTATCAGTTCCGTATAGCCCAAAATACCATATCTGGAATAATACCAGCTGTTTGTGCAGCCATCTATCACCATTTAGGGTCAGAAATCCAAGTCCCTGAATCCGAAAAGGAATGGAAGATGGTCGCAGAAGAATTTTGGGCAAAGTGGAATTTTCCATTGTGTCTTGGTGCAATGGACGGGAAGCACATAAGAATAAAACCCCCACCTCATTCAGGAGCAACATATAGAAACTATAAGGGGTTTTTCAGCATCGTGTTGTTGGCCCTTGTAGATGCCAATTTAAAATTTTTATATATGTTGATGTTGGCACTAACTGGACGAGTTAGCGATGGAGGAGTATGGGGGAAATCTAAACTGAGGCAAGCCATTACAAATGGTGACATGAATTTCCCTGAAGCAGGCCGCGTTACCAGGATCGGCATCTAAATTGCCATTTGTCATTGTGGCTGATGATGCCTTTCCGTTGATGCCAAATATCATGAAACCCTATCCGGGCGTAATTTAAGTAAGGAATGCTTAATTTTTAACTACAGACTTTCCCGTGCTCGGAGGGTTTCAGAAAATGCATTTGGCATTTTAGCTGCTCGCTTCAGGTATTTGGTACCACCATTTTGACATCTGTGCCAAATACTAAATTAATTGTGTTAGCTGCCTGTTCCTTTCACAATATTTTGACTATTCACAATTTTTTGACTAACAGGTCAAAAAATGCATATATTCCTGAAGACTCTGCAGACAGAGAGGATATTTTGAATGGAGTTTTAATTGAAGGGAACTGGTGGCAAAACACTAATCAACTTATTTCCTGCCAAAGGATCTCAAGCAGGGGATCCAATTATGCAAAAGATGTCAGGGACAGATTTTGTAATTTTTTTAACGCTGAAGGTGCTGTACCCTGGCAAGATAATAATTATACATTGCATTAATATTTTTTTAATAAATTTGTTTATTATAACATATTAATGCAATGTATAATTATTTATCTTTGTTTTTCTTTTTATTTAACTGTAATGAAGAGAAATACTTGAATTTTATGTTTTTTCTTATTATGATTAACAAGTACATAAGTACAATTTTAATTTGTTTAAATTTTTGTTGATAAAAAAGTTATATTTTATGCTGTTTACTTTTTATGTGAAGAAATATCTTTAAATGATGCAAAATTAATGTATAATAAAACTGTAAATGTATATTAGACTTCTATTTTTTTTTTTATTCTACATGCATTAAAGCGGGAATCAAATTGTTTCAAAAATATTCTACTGTGTGGCATGCTGAATCATATTGGTATTGCACGCCAAAGCTAAAATGTTGCCCACCCCTGTTAAAAACCATCACCGTCCGTTTAAATTTTTTCCATTAAAAAAGATATTCTGTTGTGTTATCACTGTCGAAAAGGAACTATTAATAAACATTTTGTGTTGAACCATTTACAGTAATATATATTGCTTATTGTGTATCAAAACAAAACTCACATTTTAAATATCGGAAGATGTAATGCAAAATGTAACTTATGTTATATTATAAAAGTCAATAAAAATGAAGTTATAAAACAATATACAATTGTAATATACAACTTTACTTTTTATTTGGTACAAACAAACAGCAAAGTGTTATATATATGTAATAGAAAATTGTATTAGAGAGAGAGAAATTAATTGTATCTTGTATTAGAGAATACTTGTTCAAAAAAAATGTTGATCCAACACAAAATAATATCGACAGGCAAATTGTGGATAACAATAAACGTTTTGTAAGAAATTAAAGAAGGGATTTATGAAAGAAATGCATTTTCTTATCTATCGTATTTTTCTATTGTAATTCAATTAATTTCATGCACCTCAGTGCCCAATGGTTACATATACTGGGATGAGCGCAATAGGCCCTGGCCCTCATGGGTTGGCTCAGTTTGAGTTAAGTGCATTTAAAAAAATTGTGATTTTTTTACTATATTTTCAAAAAGTCTTCGTGTGCCACCCCTGCTTTTACCTTGAATTTTTTTTGTATTTATTGGCAATTCCAAGAAGTACAAGATTATTAATTGTTTTCATGCACCTTACTAACCACGATTTAATATCCCCTTCGCCTACACATGTGACTGTATTTTTTGTATGATGCATTTTTGCAAACTTTATATAAAAACCTGTACATAAAAACTTTATTATTTGAATACTTCAACTCCTTTTCTTCGTCAACGTGTAAAACGCGCAAGTATTTTTGTGTTGTGCTGTCCAAATATGTTTGAGCGTCACCATGAATATATAAAAGCTAGATATAAATTAAGATGTTTCTTTGGAAAAAGATCTCATCTCTACAAGAACTGGGATAATGAACTACATAAAACGAACACGATTATGTATATAAATAATTCATTTTTAAAATTAAGTCGATTAAAATCATCCTAGCTTATATAAAATAATTTTTTAAAAGAAAATATTGCTACAATGGTAAGAAATATGTTTTATTCAAGACACTCAACGAGTGTTTTGTATAGCTTGAGGCGTACTGCTCTCTGCTTCTTTGGGCAGGGCACACTATCAAGCTCGGAGGCTATTAAAGCAGCAAAATTCTGATTGGCTGTTTTCTCGCCCACAGCCCCCAAGCATTTTTGCATGCTTTCATAGAAAGCTTCACGACTGTTGTCGACCTTTCGAGGTTTTGAGGTGGACAACAGAGGTGTTGAGGTGGACATCAGAGGTGTTGAGGTGGACATCAGAGGTGTTGAGGGGACATCAGAGGTGTTGAGGGGGACACCCTTGCCCCTTGTGGCTGTTCACTGCATGGAATGGGAGGCAGTTCCACAACATTCTGGAATGCATCCTCCGTGCTGACATTCAATGGAGTCTGTAATACATGAAAGAATTAGAAGAAGTATACATATGAAAAGAAAAAATATATAACATCAGGGGGAAAAATACGTACTGCATTAATTTCCAGCTCCATATAATCTAGATTTGAGGTACTATCAAGTGGCTCAATAGTATCATCAAGGAACTGGAGGCGAGTGAAGTGTTCCCACTTGGGAACAAAATCTCTTGCACCTGTTCCACTAGTAAAAGAAGACAATTTCTTTTTTTCGTTGCGGTAATAGGTGCGGAGATTCTGAAATTTTGCAGTGCAAACTTCTGAAAATAATAAGAATTTTAATTGAATTAGTAAATAATTGAATTTTCTGTTGTTTACTACCCTGGTTTCCAAATACAATACTTTTTTGTCTTTACATACAGTACCTAGCATATGTTAATCTATTTTAAATATTATTTTAAGGCATATTCTTTTAAATGTGTTGAATGGGGTTCCCCGAAAACACTGATATAGGTATGAGGGTTCCATGAATCGAAAAAGATTGAAGATCCTGCTTTAATATAGTTATAATGGCTTTAATATAGTAAATATTCCAGAGTAAACAAATAAACAGATCCATGGATAATTTCTAAAATTTAAAACAATTTCAGTTCCATTTTGTATTTCCAACTAGAAATCCGGTGACATAAAAGTCGGCTGATAAATCATCAAAGTTTCAACCCAAATTAAATTTTAATATTTTTCACTGCAAACTTGATGAATTCTTTCATCATAATATCTCATGCTACATAAGTGAGAAAAGTTTTGAATGTAATATTCCTGGTGCAACAAATTGCCCATTTTGGTAACAGGATGGATAGAGAAGAGGTAACTTGTGACACACTAGAAAGCTGTACTAAATTTTTTGACAAACAATATCTTTTGTTACATATTTTTATTATTAATTGTATATGGTAAATTTATTAATTGCTGTTTGAAATTACTATTATATAATGTAACTTTGGAGAATTTATAACTACATACACACACAAACATATATAGGATATATATTCCAAACATTTTACTCCAACATTAATAATACATCTAGCGCAGGTGGTTAAAATGAAACACTTCAGCTAAATACTGCTGAAGATAATTCAAATGCATAACAAATAAAATGAATAAGAAAAGTCTGTATTACTGACTTATAAACTTTTCAATACATAGCATGTTGCTATAGCATTTGTCTACGCCAAAGCCAGTTTGGCGATAATTTAAGCGAAATTTCATCAAAACAATGAGATCCTTACAGAACAAAAGTACATATTATTTCTAAAATACAACAAGAAATAGACGTTACACTAATAGTTTGACAAGAAAGTAAAAGAAAAAGGCATTATTAAAAATATTTCAACTTACCTGGCGTCAAGAAAGCTTCGGTGCCGGCCACTCTCGCTCATCCTCATGGCGATCTGCTGAAATCCAAATTTTTTTCAGCCTCTTCGTGAAATGAGGATGCCTAGGATTCCACAGATATGGGAGCTTTTCAACCTCATCAATTAAAACGCTCTCCATAATCCCATTCCACTTCATCACAAACATCGACGACGAGCAAACGCGTGATGAAGTCGAAGCAGCAATCTTGTTTTCGCGTTATAGACGAAGAATCCTATTGGCTGGAATTTCAAGCAATTTTTATTTCGTACAATTTCTTGAGCTCACTAGCAAGAAATTGTTCGAAAAATGTTGCTATGGCAACTGAGGAAAAATTGCACAGATTAGACGAAAAATTGCTTGAAACGTAAGTAGATAAGAAAAGTCGATTCTGCTGTAAAGGCGGCGTAGAGGCAGCGAAGGCGGCGCAGGTGGCGTAGAGTTGAGTTACTTTCCTCCTGTTGCTGGGTTGAGTTGTTTCCATCCTGCTGTTGAGTTGAGTTGTTTCCCTCCTGTTATGGTTTTCTAGTTGAAGGGGAGGTGAGTTGTTTTTCTCCTACTATAGTTTTGGTTTTCGAGTTGAGGGGGAGTTGAGTTCCTTTTTTTTAAAAAAAATGTGCAAAAAATTGAAGTGTAGGAATGTTAAAAGTGCTCATGGCGCCACCTATTGATTAAACTGTACACTAATTATACATTTTAAAATGATTGAAGTAAATAACAATAATAAATCCAGATTCAAACTCACAGCCCCAGAACAAAATGTCTCCATAGGACAATAGTTTTTCAGTTACGCTAACCATTGTCCTATGAAGGCATACAGACCTGAAGAAACTTATGTTTGTAATCTCATGAATTTAATTTTGCGAGGCGAAGCAGATGGTGACATTTTCTTAATTAAAACGAAATATAAAAAAATATTTCATTTATATTATTTTAATAATTGTAAATTTTAATTCAGTATAATGATTACACATACACAGTAAAAATGTGACGTAGAATACTCGTCATCGGCGTGAACGGTTTACGATTGAACTTGTCTTAGCTTGTCTGATCTTGATTCTACAAGACGGCGACTGAATTCTACGTCAGAAATTATCTCAATGCTTAGAGCGGATGGATACATTGCTTTCAACCACTCAGCGAACTCCGTTCAAGTGTAATTCGGTCAATATGCTTTAGACCCTTGTCACATCTTAGGTTCAAGATTCATTTCGTGTGTCAGTACTGCGGCGGACTGTATTCAACAAGGGGGGAAAAATTGACGATGTCTGAAACACATAGCGAAAAACGAAAGCTTGGAATGGTCGTGGAATCTTCTGCAAATAAGAAAACAAGAGAAGTTTCAAAAGTAAGCAACAAAATTAAATAAATTTAATATGTAATGTTTATATTGTTTTTTTACACTTTTCTAATCTTTATTAATTTTGATATATTATTTTCAGAAGTATGGAAAATTTACCGAGGATTGCATACCAGATGGAGTATTTCCAATTGGCGATGATGTTTTTGTCTTTGCAAGCACCTATTATGATTCCGTATCAGTACACATAAGGCGTTTCAAGAAGTATGGAAAAACCTACTACCCAACTTCTGAGGGAATAACATTAGACCCACGGTGGATCGAATATATCATGCGTAAAAAGAAAGTACCGGAATCACTGGAGGAATTACCAAGTGGACTTTTCCCTCCTAAACGACACATTCAAATAACAAGTGAGAACTTCACTGATTTTACTTTTAAGCGCATTAAATACAGTCCGGATAAAGAGCCTACTTTTAAAGAAATCAGCATATCCCGAGAGCAGTGGGCTGAAATGATTGAAAAATATGGTGCTAGTGAAAATGCCGTTATAGACAATGTATTTCAGTGTATGGACTTTTTAACTGCATATAAAACCTTCTGCGAAGGTCCCATAGAACATGCATTACCTTTTTCTTTGGATGTTAGTCTGGGTCAACAATACTTGACGCAAATTTTGAAAAAATCTATTTGCAGCCTCCTGAACGAAAAAGGACTGAAACAACCTCAGACTTTCACTGAGGAGTTATGGGGGAATCGAGAAGAAACATTTAATTCATATGTTTTGTCACTTGTGTGTGAAGCTAATGAGATAGCTGATTGTTTTTATAATAATCTTTTTTGAAAATGAACACTTTTTATTGTTAAAACCTGTACATTATGCAACTCAAGAATTTTTTGAAAATCTTCGCTTAGATATTATTTTAAGAGAAGTAAGGGACATGTTATGTCCACCTGATTGTTTTGAATACTATGAGGATTTTGTTTAAAGATTTTTAAGATTCACACACACATTATTTTGTTTTTATAAATTTAAATATAAAAATGTTTTTATATGCTGAATTTGTGTCCTTATTTTTTTTATTGTTTGTTAGTTTAATTTACGTTGAAATAGTTTCACATTTTAAAAATAAATAAGAGTATATATATATATATATATATATATATATATTAGAAATTATCAAAGTATGTACAAGTGATATTTTAAATGTATTTCATATGAAAGTGAGAAAATTTATGCTCATGTTTTTAAACTTAAAGTTTTTGCCTTTCCCAAAAAGTATAAATTGCATAACTATGAACTATAATAGTCATTCAATCAAGTTCTTTTCATCGGTAACAATGTATCAAGATTTAGCAGCGTTTTACGAAAATCCTGAAGTTCCAAATAGCTTCGGGGGTGTGGAGGCATTACATCGCTCTTTAAAAGGGAAATATAGTAAAAAAGATGTAAAACATTGGTTATCGCAGAAAGATGCTTACACTCTTCATAAACCTGTTCGACATAAGTTTCAGCGGAATCGAGTGTTTGTAAGTGATATTGATCGTCAGTTTCAAGCGGATTTAGTCGATATGCAATCTTTAGCAGAATTTAATAAAGGTTATAAGTATTTGTTAACTTGCATTGATTTATTTTCAAAATTTGCTTGGGCAGTTCCTTTGAAAGATAAATTTGGAAAAAGTGTAAAGTCTGGGCTAGAAATTATTTTTAAAGAAAGGAAGCCTAAAGTGTTGCAAACAGATGCTGGTAAGGAGTTTTTAAATAAAATAGTTCAAAATTATTTAAAAAATCTGAATGTAAGGTTTTTTTTTACAAATAACGAAACTAAAGCTAGCATTCTCGAAAGGTTTAATCGGACATTGAAAACAAAAATGTGGAAATATTTCACTGAATTTAACACTAAAAATTACATCGACGTCATTGATAAATTAATACACAGTTAATAATCACTCGTATCACCGTTCAATTAAAATGGAACCTGTTCCTGTAAGTAGGCATAACCGGAAGCAAGTATTAAAATTTATACGGTGATCTAGAAATAAAGAAACCAACCCCTAGATTTAAAATTGTGGTGATGTTGTACGCATTAATAAACAAAAACTTCACTTTGAAAAAGGATACGAACAAAACTGGAGAAGAGGACTTTACACAGTTTATGAAATCGTGCAAAGAATTCCGATCGTTTATAGATTAAAAAGATTTACAAGGTGAAGAGATTAAAAGGTATTATTACGAAGCAGAACTACAAAAAGTTGTCGACTCTGGTTTCTATCCTGTAGAGAATGTTATCAAACAAAGAAAAAGACGAGGAATTACTGAATATTATGTTAAATTTTTAGGCTATCCTGAAAAGTTTAATGATTGGGTGACTGATATTCAAAAAGTATAAATAGTTAAACTTTTTTTATTACGGACTCATTTTCAAAATGTCTTTCTACGTAACATTACCTTCTGATAGTTCTATGCATTTCTTTCCAGAAAACAAAATATCTCATTTCAAAACTCAATTACCCTCTCCTGTTTATTTAAATGGTGAATGGGAAGTGGGAGATTGTCTGAAATCATCTACTCTCATTAACGTAAATAAAACTAACAATTATTTTCGATACAAATTTGGTGACGGCAATATCTCTTCAACTGTTAAGGGAACAATTGATGTGGGTTCTTATGAAACAATGTTTGATATTATATCAGCCAGTACAGCTTGATTTACCCAAAAATCTAATCGGTTCCAATGAATTACAATAAACAACGAAACGGGTAAAAATTAATGCAGTTCAAGGTAGCAGCCTTCACTTAGAGAATTTAGGCGAATTGTTAGGATTCAAATGCAATGCAATCATAACAGGTAACATGAAAAGCGATTCGTTGCTGATGCATGTCTAATTTTCAGTTTTTAGTTTACTCCGATCTAATTTCACCCCAAATTGTGGGAATACAGGCTCCTTTATTGCAATCGTTCGAACTAAAGGTCAAGGGCGGAAAAAAATTGAATATTTATGATAGACCTTCAATACTTACCTTTGGTGGACACCTTTCCTTTCA